>CAUYPK010107216.1:0-31981 GCA_963574355.1 Loris lydekkerianus
AGGAATGGAAGAAAAAGTATCCAATGTACTCAGCCCTACTATGAAGCTAAATTATAGCTTTCACATGAAGGCTATAACCCAACTATAGCACAAGACTATGGGGAAAGGGCCAAGGAAGGGGAAGGGAGGGGGGAGGTTAGGGTAGAGGGAGGGTAATGGGTGGGGCCACATCTACAGTGCATCTTAGAATGGGTACAGGCGAAACTTACTAAATGCAGAATACAAATGCCTACATACAATAACTAAGAAAATGCCATGAAGGCTACATTGAACGGTTTGATGAGAATATTTCAGATATATATGAAACCAGCACATTGTACCCCTTGATTGCACTAATGTACACAGCTATCATTTAACAATAAAAAAATTAAAAAGAAATTTAAAAAAAGAAAACATTTCAAATTGTATATAAAACCAGCACATTGTACCCTATGATTGCATTAATGTACACAGCTATGATTTAATAAAAAACAAAAAAGAAAGTATTAGGAAACTGGAAGTCAGATCAACAGACATACACAAACTAAAGTACAAAGAAAAAATTACATTTGAGAAGACAGTGCAAGCATTAGATCAGACGTGGCAGACAGTTCTAAAGTGTCGTGGTAAAGCCCCAGGATGAGAAGACACAGTAAATAGAAGGAAAATACAACGAGAAACAGTCAAGAATTTTCTGTAACAGGGAGGGTGTTCCAGCAGACGGAGGTGGCAGGGATGTGCAGGAGAGGGTACTCGCAAGAAAGAAGATTCTCAAGAAAGAGTTCCAAAAATGTGCTCCGAGGTCCCCTCAAGTCTGTAGCAGAATTCTAAGGTGAGAACATATAGGGTGAGACTCCCCAAGTCCAGATAAAAGCAGCAACTGCCGGGCAGCAGGCTGGTCAGGTCAGCCTCGCAGGGGACACGTGTGCTCTGGCCTCTAGGACTGGCGGGGCTGCTCTGGACGTTCTCTGCTTTCGTGGCGCCTCAGAAGGGTTCTGCCTCAGAAGTAGCCACTGTACACCTGCTCTGCTCTAAAACAGCACAAATCAAGCAAATAATGGACTGGATAGATACGTCACTGATCCTGCCTCACTCGGCACACAAAATTTAACATCAAGCAAAAACAGAATGACGTATCAAAGCTTAGAAATACAAAACTTTTAGGAAAAAACAAAGGAGGAAATCTTGGATTAGGCAAATATCTCTTAACTGTTCTTAATCATGAATGTTAAAACTTGATAAATCTGACTTTATCAAAATAAAACTTCTCTTTGGCTCAAACCACCAAAACCTGAAAAGGGAAGAGACCACAGACTAGGAGAAAATATTCACAGCGTTTAAACTCAGCAAGGGATGGAGCCAGGACTGGAGGACAACCCGCAGCTCAGCGAGGCAGGAGAGGACCCAGCTCGCTACCGCTATGGCAGAATCCAGGCGTTTCTCAAAAGATGATACTTGGATGGCCAGCACGTTAAAAGACACAAATGTTATTAGTGATGGGGGAATGAAAATTTAAACCACAGTGTGGTACCACTACCTGTCTGCTGGAAAGACTAAAATAATGTTTTTAAAGTGAAGTGGAACAACCAGAAATCTCATACTTCCGTGGAAGGAGTGCAAAATTGTACCAGGGCTTGGAAAATGGTTGCATTTTACTTACAAAGTTAAACACACACCTGCCACATGGCCTAACAGTACCAGCCCTGGGCATTCCTGAGAGTAATGAACATTGACGTTCCCAGAGAGACTCACATGCTGTGTGAGGGTCCCTGGCTGGCTCACTCATAAAGGCACAAAACTGGAAATGATCTCAATGTTATTCAACAAAGAAAGAGTAAGTGTTTCTGGAATATGCTCACAACAGGATAACATTCAGCAGTAAAGACAGATAAAGCCTGGACTGGCACAGCGGCGTGGAGCTCAAAAGCATTGTTCTCACCTAAGGAAGCCAGACCACGTGTCCACGCTGCACACAGACGCTTGTGTTTCCACGGAATTCGTGAACATTCTGAAGTATTCTGCAGAGGATGGGGTGGGAAGTTTGCCCAGAGGGCATCAGGGATATTTTTTAAGGTGATGAAAATATATATCACATGTATTTGTGAAAACTTAACAACCATATACTTAAAATGAGTGCATTTTATAATACGCAAATTGCACTTTGAAAACCTTGCTCCAGAAAACCATGTTGCATGCCATGTACTCAGCAAAATGGCAAAAGTCAAGATAGTTGGTTATAGTGAGGGTGAAGAAAAACAGAGAAGTGGGACTTTGCCTGGAAGGGGTGAGTCGGCCCAGATCCTCAGTAACCTCGGTGGCACTGACCTGGAATCCCCAGCCACAGAAAGACATGAACCCTGTTGATGTGTGAGATGAAAATAAGCTCAGAAACCCTGACGTGGGGAGAAGCTCGGTCCCACCCCTACAACTTTGCAAAGAGAAAGGTTTGGAAGAAAAGAGAGGTCTGTGTACCCCTTATTTTGGTAGCGCACAGAGGGTGGGATTGTGAGGCAGGTGTGAGGATCGCACCTCCCCCCCATCAGGCTTGGGTTTCTGTCACAGAGACCAGGCCTCCAGTTAGGATCCACAAGGAGGAAACTGTCCTAACCGGCTGACAAGATCCATGTCCACAGTCCAGTTGGTCCTCTGATAATTCTGTGAATGAAGAAGTCAGGCTCAGTGAACCGAGGCCCCTTGATGAAGCGCAGGGTCTGCACGGCCCTGCTTCCGCTTCCAAGCCCAACTCCACGCTCCTGCCTCTATTTCATGTGGTTTTTAAAAAGATTTATGTTTTTTATTTTTCAAGTATCACAATCACCTTGTAATGGATGTTTTGCTTCCCTCAAGGTCGCAGAGTGCTGAGCAGCCGCCTAATTACGCTGGAGGCCTCCTCGTGTTCCCTGGGGTGAGCCACAGCGTTTTTCACACTAGGCACCTTCCCCTCACACACATCCCTGGCAGCGAAGGAGCAAACTGCCCTCCCTGCCATGTGACCTGTAACAGCGACTCTGGAAGAGAAAGGATATTTGGAGCATGAGGTGGCTTGCTCTGGAAAAATAATCACTCTGAAAACAAGGGGTAAAATGTTCAAGACGTTTTAAATTCTCATGTAGAGCTAACTTTCCTGGAGTGATCACTTTGTGAACCATAAGGAAAAGGCTGGGGCAGGAGTGACAGTTCAGTGCCCAGGACATGCTGAGGGCTTGAGGAGGTGGCGCTGCCAAGTAACTTCAGCTTTGTAGGGAAGACATTCCTGTCCCTACTTCTCCACAGCACAGAAGGAAAAGCCCCAGGAACCTGGGGGCCGGGTGGAAATGGTGACAGCCTTGGCCTGACACCTGCTTTCACCTATGAAGGTGCAGGACAGGTTAGGTACTGAAGGCGGACCCAGGCCCGCTCCACAGAGGGGAAGGACAGCCGGGAGGTGTCCATCTCGGTCTGTGATTACGTGCCATTCCCAGTCTTCCGTCTTGAAGCTGCAGAAGAAAACCTCACTTCATTGGCCAAGAGAGTGAGTGATGGACCAACACAGGGGTCACAGATCAGGGACCAAGGAGCAGGGGACATAGCCACAGGCTAAGTGTGCCCTTCAGGGGATCTCAGGGGGGTCACACTGACACACAAATGTGGCAGGACGCCTGGTACCTAACAGGTGCTCAGTTCACATCTGTTGACTAAATGACCCTCCACATAGGCTATAATGCAAACAGAAGGGACCCTCGGTGTTCAGGGGACCTCTTGGGATAATCCTGTGTCCTGGTGGCCACCATGCTTGGACACCCCAGTCCTTAGGACAGGAGGGATCTGTAACCCCGAGTAGCTAAGAAACCTGGTCCAGGTCACACTAGTTAGAGGTAGTGCCACAACACAAGGCCCAAACGGCTTGTTTTCCGGGCTGAAGGCCTCTAGTCCATCCAGTGCTCTGTGGCCCTGATGGGATGTCTGAATGTGGGAGGAGGAACTTCTCCTGCTTAGCTTAGAGACAGGCTCAGATGGTCTGAGTGGCTTATGGGCACGGCACGTGGTGATCTGTACATGGAACAGGCTGTCTGGGCGTTTTCTCACCTAGGCGGGCTCTCTGCTCCCTGCATCCCCTCACCCTCCATCCATGCTGTGCACCCCCAAGGGGCCAAGTGCAGCTCCCACTGAGGCCCATGCCCTGCCTTGGGGTTCTGATTTAGCAAGGGGAGCTTTCCCACAGAAAGGGATGAGGCTGAGTGTGGCTTGTGCGTGTTAGAGAAATGGTCCTACCTTCCCGAGACTGTGTCAGACCTGCCCAGACAGGAGCAAAGACCCGGCTCTTGGAGGGCTCCCAGCAGACTGGTGGGAAGACATAGGGAAGCTCACAGCTGCTAGGTGCAGAGCCAGGGTGGGCAGTGAAGGGGCCTCTGTTCAGCATCAGAGGTGCTGGGTGGTGTCAGAGTCAGGCCATAAAGTAACATGTCATGGGTTGGTTTTACAGAAAAGAGTCTGGCCTAGAAGTCATGTGGACGGTGTGATGTGAAGGGACAGGGTCAGCCCCAAGCCTGGGGGGCCTGGGAGAGTTTGCTTTTGTCTCCCACTGAAACTCCCTGACAGCAAGACAAGGAAAGTGACAGGGAAGGCTGCCACCTCAGAGGACAGAGCCAGACCAGGTGAGTGACGGTGCACAGGCAGAGAAGTCTGGAGGGGCGTCTGGAGTCGGTTCCCTGGCCTGAGCAGCAGCTCCGTAGGGACCCCGAGTAGACGTCTGGGGAGGCTCTGGCGTGCTGGGCTGCGGGCGCTGGCTGCTGGGCTGGAGCTCGGCAAGGCCCGTAGTTGGGGGTGGGAGGTCAGGGCAGTGCTGTTTCAGGTGAGCTCACTCGGGAAGAGGATCAGGAGGAAGGCACGGGGGAGACTGAGCAACTCTGAGAAACATGGAGGGGCAAGCTTGGCGGGCGAGAGAATGCACGGGTCATCAGTAGGAATGCCCAGCGTTGTCTGGAAAGAGAAGAATCTTTGAAAACACAGAGAGAGGATGGAGCTGAGGCTCACCCGGGCAGAGGTGGGGGCAGAAGCAAGTGAGCTGAGCAAAGGCCATTGCTGGGCCCACGTGACGGGGCTGAAGCAGGTGGTCACCTGCAGAATGTTCTGCTGTCCCTTCCTCTCTGGAGATCCTGGTGTTCATGAAAATGCCTTCTTCAGTGAGTATGTGGATGAAAACATGCCTTCCTGAAAGACCAGCTCAGAAGCCATGGGTTCTGCATCAGCACTTCACGTGACGTCCTGCACAGATCTGTGTAAATTAAACTCTAGTTTAATGAGACAGTGCATTCGGTGAAAACTAATTGAAAGCAAATGTGGCCATTAGGCCAAGGGGCAGGGGCAGGGGCAGGAGCAGACAGGTGTCCTCCAGCCCCGCCTCTGCAGGGCCACTGCCACCCTTCCCCGGCTAGCCACCGAGGTCCCCAGTGGGTGCTCAGAGGGACAGGACGCCCCTTCCCCAGCAGGTGGGGACTTGAGAGCTAATAGCACCTGCCTTGGCCCTAAGCCCTCGCCTCCCTCCCGGGGCCTCCCTGGCTGCAGGGTATCTGGATTCAAATCAGGGTGGCTGACAGCAAGGGGTCTCACTGCATCTGAGGGAGCACCTGTGGCCTGATTGGGAGAAACCAGTGATCTCTGAAATCTCTTCTCTTAAAGTGTAATTGCTGCTGGGGAGCAGAACTTTCTTTCAACATTCCCTTTCTTACCTGTAGGAACTTCTTTGAAGTTGAGCCAAGAGTTCATGAACTGCTTCTTATCCAAATATTATTATTGAACAGGTAAAATTGCATTGTAATGGGAGAAGCACGAATATTTTCTACATAGAATTATCATGCTTGCGCCTTAAGTGCAGATGAACCTCCTTTTTTTGTAAGATCCCTCCCTCCTGCTATCAGAGTCTGAGCACTGGCTGAATCTCACTGGTGTGACAGGGCTGTCCTGGTTGATTCTAGACTAGGATAGGGTGGGTGGTCCTTACTGTGACAGGCAGGAGCTTCTAGGGAATTCTGGGAACCCTAGGCCTTATAAACACCCCTCTTTCCACCATGAGATTCTCTGAACAGCCTTGCCCACCCATGTATACATCCCAGGTGCTGTCCCAGGGTCTGCACCTTGCTTCTCCTGGTGACAGTGCCCCCTGCTGTGGTCAGCACAACTGCTGCTACCTAGGTCCCTTCTCCATCCCCCACACAGAAGGATCCCTCTTCCTCAATTGCTCGGAGGCAGGTGGAGCCGCACGACCTGTTCAGCCTGGTGGGTTGGGGCAGAGATGGCCTGTGTCACCACCAGGCCATGCACTCAATCATTCCGGAGAGAAGGTCCGGCAGATTGAGGGTGCTGACTATCTGGACTGTGCCAGTTCCAGGTGGCCTGGCCCTCCCCCTGACTGAGTCACTGTGTGTTCCCCAGGAGAGTGTCTAGCCCCATGGTGGATTTTGTGTGAGTAGGAAATGCAGCTTTGTTTTCCAAGCCTGAGGCTCTGGGCATTCTGTTACTGTACCTGACCTCACTGTGCTGACAGCAGCACCTGTGTGGAGCACCACGGATCCCTTGTCCAGTCTCAGCGTGAGCATCTGTCCACCCGTGGGGTGCTCTGGGCCTCTCCCCCACCCCATGTTGTGCCTCAGTCTGCCTCCTTGGGCTCCTGGGCTCCTGCTGCTACTTGAGGGTGTTTTTGAGACTTGGTCCCTCCTCCAGCCTGGGCTCCCAGCGGCAGCTTTGCGTCCCCCCTCCAGCCTGGGCTCCCAGCGGCAGCTCTGTGCACCTTCGTTACATTACAGTTATAGCCCCAGTAAGTGCCCAGCAGTGTTGGTGAGCAAATGAAACAAAGAAAGCTTTACAAAGAGAAGAAGAATCATGTAAAACAACTGACTACGTGCTAATAATGTATTGTTTTGTGAATCAGAGTATTTTATGTTGGACTTGTTTCAAATGGGACATATACCACATTGCTGATAGAATTTAATTTTAATTAAACTGACACTTCTGCTGAAGTGATTTTGTTTTAATCTCTCAATATCTTACATTGTTCATGAACAATTCTGCTTGCTACATCCTGTCTGTAATGTACAAGGCTGGAAGGTGGTTGGGCGTCCCCGAGGCAGGCAAGGCAGATGTGAGTGGACAGTGCGCTGAGTGCGGCTCCAAGCTGCCCTGAAGGGCAGCGCTGACCCAGGGTCAGACAGGCTGGGAGGCCGGAGGGCTGGAGGGGCAGTTGTCACTGCTCAGCTGTGACAGCATGGCCTCATCTGGCACCAGCGAGCAGAGACCTTGCTGGGTCCCACACACTGGGCTTCTCACCCACATACTCAGTAACTTCTCAATCATTAATTGAAGACTCTGCACCAGCATTTGGAGTCTCTGGGCAAACAAGACTTGTCCCTTGTCATCAGCAGCTTGGAGTTTCTTTCTCTGGTCCTTGGGATGCGGAGACCATCTTCCCACAGCCCTTCCTCGTTAGAACACATCCACACACTCGCACAGAGACACACACACACGTAAGTGCTCACACACCCATTCAGACTCAGAGCCTGGTGAGGTGGGCTGCCACACACAGGGACCCTGTGGCAGTGGTGCCTGAGCCTGTTGGTGCTTCTGTGACAACTTTCAAAGGAGCCACGAGCAACCAGGGACTGTTTCTGAGTGTGTTCCGCAGCTCTCTCACCACGGTGATGTGTTGACACGTTTCTGAGCACTGACACTGCAATCATGACTTAACGGATGGGACATTATCTGCTTTGGGGAATTTTGCCAAGTGCTTTTCTGCTCAGGGTTGGAAGAAAATCCAGTCAGTGTGGGGACCATGTGAAGGGATAATCAACAGCCTTCAAGAAGTAAAACTGCAGAGAGTGACACACCGCACCATGGAGAGGGCCACAAGCCTGGACATTCTGGCAGGAAACCCGTGGCCTCGGGTAGCCTGGACCGGCAGCCTCACGCTCCATGGGCCTGTTCAGGCAGAAGGTTGGTGCCCAGCCCCGGGCCACAGGCCAGCTCACTTCTAGAATTACAGGAGGTGCCTCTCCTTTTATTTGTTTGGAATGTCCTGATGGAAACAGCCTCAACCCTATTCGTAGGTATCAGGTGATAATTTCTGGAATAGGGACTACTGGCAAATGGAGAATGCATTCAGATTAGAGGCCTCCTGTGGTGCACACGACTGTTGCTAAATGTTTTTCTTGTCTTCATATTGGGGGAAATACCCTTCCTTGGTCTTGGGCTCCGGATACCAGGCTGGGCTAAGGAGAGTCTCTATCCTAAGGGCAACAATCTTTGTCCTTCTGTGGTCACCATCAAGGAAAGTGAGGTGCCTTGCCAAAGGGCCCTGACACAGCTGACCTCATCCTCCATCCTGCCTGTCCTGCCCTCCTGGTTGCTTCCCGAGCAGTGGAACACTTTTTGCTGTTGAAACACAGTGGCAGACTGAGTCAGAAGGGCTATTGTGTACAGAAGAGAATGTGGGACTCCAGACACAGGGGAGGAGGCAGCCCACTGCCCCAGTCCATTCAGGGGCAAGCAGGTTATCCCTCTCAGCCACAGAGTGAGGGAATCAGCAAAATATTTCCTGCTACTATGGGGGATGAAAGCAGCTATGCTGAGTAGACGCATTCCTCCACTGAAAATCTGCAGTAATTGATTTTTTAAAGCTACTGTAGGAAATGCCATCCTTCCTGTTCATTTTTTGTTGTTGTTAAAATATAGTTTCACATGAGCACATTTCTGCACCTGTCCCATCATATCTCTGCAATAACTAACAATTTTGTCAGGTTCTTTTGCCAGCGTATACCTCATATTTCTTCAGCTATCTCGTCACTTGCAGGCCTCGTGGGGCCCCTGAGCAGGCCTGGAAGGGAAGACTCAGAGACTGCCTTCACCAAATGACAGAAAAATGTGAGTGTTGACTGAGTTTTTAGTGACTGACACCTGATTTGTAAAGGGAACAGCTTCCATTTATGTGGTATCACTCTACAGAATACAAGACGTTGCCTATCCTAATTCTGTAATGGTCACGTAGGGTCACAAGTCCTAGGAAGACCCGGCTAGTCCCTGAGGTGTCAGGATTCCACACTGAAGCTCACAGTGAGCTGCACCTGTGAGGTCGAAGTTCAGGAGGGACCCGTGTCGACACGTCAGAGCTGCGGTTCCCTGAAGCATGTGTGATGGCAGCCTGAGAACCTTGTCACCCTGATGATCAGCTGGTGTTCTGGATCTGGCATCAGGCTAACAGCAAGGGAAGCATCTGTGATAGCCACAGGCCGCATGGCGCTTGATTTCAGCGCTGCAGTCCTCACCCAGAACATTCAGCTGGGCCAGGCGGCAGCCAGCCCTGCTTGTGAATGTGGAAAAGAAAGCCTCGAGGGTCACATGTTTCCATTGCAGTTGAACTTGCTCTCAGAGACCTTCCCCACTGAAGGAGCACAAACCCTAGGTAGTGCTTTAACCCATTCTTGGTTAAAACTTGTAACCCCTGTTGGCAGTTTTAATGCTGGCTATGTTGCAGGAGAAGTCTCCAGTTTGGGGGATTTGGCTGACCCATCTTCCTGGGACCCTTTGTTCTCAGTATCTCCTTCCTGGACTGTGACCAAGTCCCCATTTGTCAGAGTCTTGGTATTATCAGGAGGTAGAGCCGACAGCTCAGAGAGGAAAGTGCTCATCACACACCGAGGCCTGCGGCTCAGCACCTCTCCTGTGGGAGTCCGTCCCTAGTCAGGCAGGGCTCTGAGAGCTTGAGTGGAGGAGGAGCGACTTGTGCACAGCCCAGAACTTTGTTCAGGGTGGAATCAAAGCTTGCGGGTCACAGTGGAGCCTCCCTCCCTGTCATCAGATCCCCCTCACTCCTGCAGAGATTTCTGGGATGGACGGAAGGTCACACGTTAGGTAAGTTGGTGTGTGTTGGTGGCAATTTCCCTGCTAGCTGTCACTGTCAATTCCATGCTGAAACACAGCCACGTGAAGAGCTACTTTTCCTGACACTGAGCTATGAACTCCTGTGGACTGAGATAAACCAATTTGGAAGGAGGACTATTATCCCACTACATGGCAAAGGAGAGAAAAGAAGTTAATGGCCCACACTAGAAAAGAAAGCCTCCATAAATGGGAAATCCACTGCATCTGCCATCGCTTCAAGGTATTTCAGCTTCTATTTTAATAAGGTGACATTGAAAATAACCCCCAATTTCTTTTTAAACTCAGAAAATAAGGAATCTCTTCAGATATTCCTCGCCATAAAAATAAGTGCAAATGTTAGGTAAAGGGATTCTAAATTATAAACCAGGTGCTCCTCGGGTCGCCCTGGGATTTTAGGCCCCAAATTGATCCAGTGAACATGATCATTACCTTCTGCCAAGCCCAGGAGAAAGAGCAGAGCAGTGACTGTCCGTGCAGGTGCCTTTGATTTCTGCGTCATTGCATGGCAAATGCAAGATGCTGGCCACGATTTCAGGGATGGTACAAAATTGGGTCGCAAAGAAGAAAACTCAGGCTGCAGTTATGACTCTGAATCTCCGGTAGGTTCCCTCGTTAGCTAAAACTCAGTGGGCACCACGTGTGCTTAGTGCTGTCCAGGGTGCTAAAGTCACAGGGGCCGGAAGACAGCCCGGCTCTCCAAGGCCCGGGTGGGTCCGAGCTGCATGACCCTCATGCTAACCTTGGACTCATGAACGATAACAAATGTATAACGGTTTAAGACAAAATCAAAGCAAAATGATGTAACACATCCCCATCGTCCCAGTGCCTGCCCTTTACAGTCTGGTCCATAGACAGAGTCAGTAAGAAGGAAACATAAGAAATCTGTGGTAAACCAGGAGGTGATGTTTGCAGAAAAACTAGGCAGATCTGAAGTAGTGCTGAGCCACGGCGTGCCTGGGAGACTGTGGCACTGGGCGGCAGACACAGCCAGACTGCAGCCCGGGGGAACACCTGCTTGGTAATCTCAGGGGTGGAACCGAGCGCCTGGAAGGATGTGTGGCCAGGTGAGGGTGAGACAGACAGGGACAGGGTGAGCAGGAGCTGGGCGGCCAATGCGTTCTGAGAAACAAATAGTCCCCCCACCACCTGCCCCTGGGAAGGCTCTGATGTCTTGTGACCAAGACACAAGACACCGGCAGTGTGGGAAGGGCTGCAGAGCCACAGGAGGATGAGACGAGGGCGTGACAGCAGTGTGGGAGACGCTACGAGCCCGTGGGAGGTGGGACTGGGGAGAGGGAGGGCTCAGATGGAGTGTGCCAGGGCTGGTGACCAAGGAGCTGTGGTCACAGGGGCAGGAGCGGGACACAGACCCAGAGGCTGCCCCTGTGCTCTGAAAGGATGTTGTTAACTGAGAGCAGGAGATATGGCAGAGTCACTCAGCAGTGCATAGCCCCTCAGGAGCCAGGCCGTGGGTGTGCAGGGAGGACACTGTCCAGCCACAGCCAGCTGAGGGGATGTAGTACATAAGAGGCAGGAAATGGGTCTGACCAGGTTGGTGAGTTTGCTAAGAAGAGGGGTGAAGGGAAGGGTAGTGCATGAAAAAAGTAACCGTGAGAGCGTCCTGTGAACATTGGGCTCAGTGGGGGAGTGAGGACACAGGAGGGGTTGGTGAGGTCAGTGTGACACGGCGGGGACAAGGGGTGAGCCTCACAGACAGCAGGGCGTGTCAGGGAGCACTGTGACGCATAGTTCTTGGCTGCGACGAGTCCAGGGCATGAGTTGGGAGGGCAGCAGCAGGGGTGGGAGAAGTCCTGGAGGAAGGAAGTCTGAGTGTGTGTGCTGACTGGTCACGCATGTGGAAAGTGGGACCAGGGTGTCAGCAGAGAGGGTCGGAGTGACAAAGAGTGAGTAGGGAGGTGGGTGGGTGTCCTTAGACAAGGTCTTGGCAGTTACTGGTCTGACGTGTGACAACAAAGTGCAAAACCAGTGAAGACCAAATCTAGATGTCCATCCCACTCTGGGGTGCACTGGACGCAGGAGTGTGATGGCACCACATCACAGACTGACCCGCCGTCCTGGGATGCTGCTGGTGGACAGGCTGCTACATGTACCACCCGCTGCTGTCAGAGGACCAGAGGCCGGGGCCTGCGGTGGGATGCAGCGGCTAGCAGGGAGTGCAGCCCAGGTGGAGACCACAGCTACCTAACACTTCATACTTGGCCCTCACCTGCTAGGCACTTCTGGCTAGAATTGCTGATTCTATTTTTCCAGTAGGAAAACTGAAGCTCAGAGAGTTTAAGTGACACCTGGAGCCCCGACCTATAGAGCTGGGGCTCAGGCTCGGCTTCCCCACTGTGAGCAGCCACCCTGGATGAGAAGTGGCTGGGTAGTTCAGAGTGAAGCAGATGACTCTAGGATGTGACCTCAGCCCCGGTTGTGGCCCTGAGGCTCTTGGAGCAGCCACACCCCCGGCATGGAGTTGCTCCCACCGTGGGCTCATCCAGAGGATCTCTCCTTGTGGGGCCTTAGAGCCACTGTGCCTCCCCTCCCTGCAGCCAGGGCTGCCTCTGTCATCTCTGTCTGAGCTGTCCAGAAAGGAGAGTGCTGGATGTCTCTGAGCTGGCTGGGCTCACAGCCACATGGATGGCGGGAAGCTGAGTGGCAGCAGCACCTCCCAGTGCTCTCTCAGAGTCTGCAGGTGGCCCTGGCATCTGGCAGGGAGAACATTTATGCTTGTAACTCTGCAAACAAGAAAGCAGGGATGTGTCTGTTCTCAAACTAAGCCCTGAAAAATTCCATTAGGGTGGCGGTGTCCACCTGGCCAGACTGTGGTGCCAGGGACCAAGTCAAACACTGGTTCAGGGGTGGATGTGGAAGTATTTTTAGGTGTGGTCCCTGTGCTTGCCTCCATGATGGGGCCTCATCCAGGCAGCTGAAAGTTTCAGAATAGAGACCCAGGTTCTGGAAGGAGACGTCTGATCCAAGACGGAGGTTCTGGGAGGAGGCGTGGACCCAAGTCCACAGCGTTAGGTCCTGCCTGGGTTTGCAGCTGCCCAGTGCACTTTGGATTCCCCAGTCTCACAGTCCATTATTTATTTATTTATTTTATTTATTTTTTGAGACAGTCTCGCTCTGTCACCCAGGCTAGAGTGCCATGGCCTCAGCCTGACTCATAGCAACCTCAAACTCCTGGGCTCAAGTGATCCTCCTGCCTCAGCCTCCCAAGTAGCTGGGACTATGGGCGCCCACCACCATGCCTGGCTAATTTTTCTATTTTTAGTAGAGACTGGGTCTCACTCCTGCTCAGGCTGATCTTGAACCTCTGAGATCTAGCAATCCTTCTGCCTTGGCTTCTCAGAGTGCTGGGATTACAGGCGTGAGCCCCACACCTGGTCTTTTTAATTTTTTTTAAAATTTAAGCTCATTCTGTCTTTATCTCTGTCTCCATGTCTGTCTCTGTCACACTCTCTATGTATGAGTCTGTGTAGACGTGCTTATAGCCACATCTTCCTCCAGGGCAAACTAACCACAGACCCTGCACACAGGCACAGACACAGACACGGACACACACAGAGACACACAGAGACACAGACACACAGACACACACAGAGACACACAGAGACACACACAGACACAGAGACACACAGAGACACACAGAGACACACAGAGACACAGAGACACAGACACACACAGAGACACACAGAGGCACGCAGAGACACAGAGACACAGAGACACACAGAGACACAGACACACACAGAGACACACAGAGACACACACAGAGACACACAAAGACACACACAGACACACACAGAGACACACAGAGACACACACAGAGACACGCAGAGACACAGACACACACAGAGACACACAGAGACACACAGACACACACAGACACAAACACAGAGACCCACAGAGACACACAGAGACACACACAGAGACACGCAGAGACACAGACACACAAACACAGACACACACAGAGACACACAAACACACACAGACACAAACACAGAGACCCACAGAGACACACAGAGACACTCAGACACACACAGACACACACAGACACACACAGACACACACAGATACACGCATGCATACAGGCTCACAGACATACATACTTTCCCGGTTATGTTTCTTGAGAGAGTTCTGATAAATTTACTCATAACACAACATATAAAAGTAAACCCACATTTTATTGCCATCTTTTGGCAAATAAATACCCAGAGAAGCGTCAACCTTCTGCTCCCCCAAACATCTGACCAGGTGCCAGCTACAAAAGGAGAGGTCTGTCACCTGCTCCAGAATTACCAGGCGACTCCAAGCCACTTCCTCATGTGGGAGAGTGTGATGTCAAATTACACGTATTATTTCTGAAAGCAAAATTACAAGTCACCAGTTTGAATGCTTTCGAGCCCAATCCACTTACGACTTAATTGATTCCCTGGAAGCTGTCTCTGGGGATGGAATGGAGCTGGGACTCAAACCATGCAATTCTTTGTCAGGCTATTTTGCAATTGGAAATTCAAATTTACAATAAAGCAACCATTTATTTAATTCATTTATTTAATTTCTATTGGATGGCTTCACCACTAACTTGTTTATGTATTTGTTTTCAAAAACAGGAAAACAAAGCAAAACCAAGTCCCTTCTCCCATTAATCTCCCCCGGACCCTGCTGAGGTTGGAGCCTTCTGGAGGCAAGAGGCCCGTTGTTCCAGGAACTCCAGGCTGCAGGTGAAAGGCATCCTTAGCTGTCAACCTTGCTTCTGACAAAAAACAGAAAGGAGAAAAGGCAAAACAACAACTGGCCTTATGTTATCTGTTGTAGGAGGTTACTTGTTTGTTCTCTCTTATGCTCAGGAGGAACAAACGCCAGTCATACCTTGACAGTTTTGAACTCACAGGGAACGGAAAGGAAGGTTAGCCACGCTGCATCCCCGTCCCCCCAGAAAAGCAGAGGTTGCTTTCTTCTGGTCCCCTCAGGTGAGGACGAGCTAGCCCTGGGGAAGAGGCAGAGATTGGGGACTTTGGTGATCAGGCTTGTTCCAGAGAGGTGGTGGGGCAGCTTGGCCCGGCCCCGCCTGAGCTCCTGAGCCAGAGGAAGGGCTGCTGGGGGTTCCCTGGCTCCGGACCCTGGTGGCAGCCCCAGAGGGAGAGATATGTGTAGGGCCCCAGCACTCTCCTTAGGGGACCTTCCTCTGCCCCTCCCCAGGTGTGTCCTGAGCCCTGTACTGGCCTCCACACTGGTCTCAAGCTCCTGATGGCCAATGGCCAGTGGGGTGGGAGCCAGCTGAACCCAAGTCCAGGTGGCAACTTAGGCCTCAGATGCTGTGCCAATGTGACAGGGAGTGGCTTTGGACTAGCGTTTAGGCCACCCTTGTCCAACAAGACTTCCCATCTTGTTGGGAAGGTGTGACCTCTTCATTGACTAGCAAACTCTTCATTGACTAAGAAAGTTGGTCTCCTCTGCAGCTGGATTAGACAGCCTCTGTGTGCAAAGCCCTCATGCGGGAAGGGTTTCTGCAGCCTTCGTCAGGGCTGAACCCACAGAGCTCCAGTGCACCTGCTGTGCGGGCTGCTGAGAGGCCTGGGTCTGTGTGTTTCCAGGACAGAGCTCCAGTGCACCTGCTGTGCGGGCTGCTGAGAGGCCTGGGTCTGTGTGTTTCCAGGGTGTGTTTGAGGTTGTGGGGTGCAGCCTCCACCCCAGGCTTTAAGTCCTACTCTTTCCATCTTGCTGTGTGGCTCTCTGCAAAGCACTCAACCCCTCTGTGGCTCAGCTGTGACACAGGGGTGAGGATGATGGGGCACCCGCCTTGTGGTTCTGCTGAGACAGAAAGAATGGTCACGCCAAACACCACGGGAAGCAATAGTGCAGTGGGGAGTGTGTCACCTAAACACCTCTACACAGGGGAAAGGGACTTGAAGTGCTACGATGAGGGGCGAGCTTGTCCCTGCAGCCTGCCGGTGACCGAGACATCGTCATGTGGTGCAGCGTCTGTGGGGCGGGCTTCACGGGGCCTGGCCCCACCAGGAGCCCCGCTCTTTGCTGTTTGGAGACAATCACACCTCGTGCCCATCAACTTCACTCTTCACAACACTTTCCTGCATCTGAAAACCACAGTGACAAGACCCCTACAGCTCAGCTCTCAGGAAATGACTTAACACCTGGTAGAGCAGGGGTCACACCTGCAGCCCCCAGGTAACCTAAGCCACAGCTCCCCTGGGCCCACTCTCAATAACATGCCTCAACAACTCTCAACAACCTCAGTCAGAACAGAGGCAGAAAAGAATTCCAGTGTTCATGAAGCCGCTTCCTCAGGAGACGGGGCCGAGATGGGGCAGGACGGGGAGGATGAAAGGAAGGTGTTGAGACTGTGCCTAGTCACACACAGTCAGCTGTGCGCTCAGCTGCTCTTACTGGGTTCCAGGAGGCAGAGGGACCATGTAGGCCCCTGGGCCGCTGGGCTCAGGTATAGGGACAGCCAGCTTTGTTGCAGGCTGGTGGCTTCAGTCCTGAGGTCTGAAGTGGGCACAGGGCCACTGCTGAGCCAGGAATAAAGGTGGCTTTGGCAGAGCCTTCTGATCTTGTGTCCAAGGCTCTGCCTTTCTTCCTCCTCAGGCAGCCTGGGGAGGTCTCGAGCCCTCCTGTCATCTGACTGTGACTCCCCTCTTTCCTTCCTCCCTCCTTCCTTCCCTCCTTCCTTACTTCCTTCCTCCCTCCCTCCCTCCCTTTCCTCCTTCCTTCCTTCCCTTTCTAAATGCCCGTCCTCAGCCAGGGATGGCCTGCCTACCTGCAGTCCCTTCCTCTCTCCCTTTCTACCTTCCTCTATGAGGTATCTCCTGAGGGCCTGCTGTGCACAAGCAGACCCCATCCACCTGTCCTCAAAACCATTATATAAAATAGTTGAATAACAAAGGCATACTGTGAGTCGGGTAGGACAGAGGGGTATGGGATTAGAAAGATCTCAGAATGTGTTCCACCTCCATCCAGGTTAACACAAAAGATATAAAGTCTCCACCTTTTTTAATGGCTGAATTCCATGGTGTACGTATACCACATCTAAGCATCACAAGAATGGAGAAGCAAGAACCCAATGTACTCAATTCTAATATGAAGGCAGTAGATGATCTAATACAAGGTGGGGTACAGGAATGAGCAAGTGGGGACAGCGGAGGAGGGAGGGGCATGGGGGACACAATTATAAGAGGGACTTTATCTAACAAATGCAATCAGTGTAACCTAATTCTTTGTACCCTCAATGAATCCCAAACAAAAAAAAGAAAGAACGGTCTCAGAGGTAATGAAGTGCTGTTCTCACGAGGTGATGTTGGAATTAGTCTTGTATGAGGGTGCAAAGGAAAAGAGGTGTGGTGACAGGCTGTGTGCAGGAGGAAACGTGCCGTCCCGTGGGCAGGGACTTCACCCCATAATTCACAAAAGAAGACGCACATGGACGTCTGACCAATAAATATCTTTTGGAAAAACGATTTGCCCTCCAGTAGGAATCCAGTGAGTGTAAATTAAAATGATGAAAAGCTGTTGCTTGTTGCTGAGCAGGTTGGAAGGGTTTGTAAAGTGACATCACTCGGTGAGATAAACCACCTGCAGCAGTCTGGCCACGCCCATCGGGAACGCGCAGCAGACTGGCCACGCCCATCGGGAACCCGCAGCAGACTGGCCACGCCCACAGGCCCCGCAGGTGGCCTCCTGCATCGGAAGTGAAGACCAGCGCTCCTCCCTGGAGTGGTGGGAGCTGGGCTGCTCCTCCGGCGCATCGAAGGACGCTCGGAAGCCCCTGCAAGTCACCACAGGAACGTGGAAGAGTCACGCGTGAGTTCCTGTGGGAAAAATCACACTGGCGCGGGAGGGTCGTGGTGCTTTACAGAAATGTTATGTTCTCTACGCACATCTCAGTGCGCACTCTTGGTTGTGGGCCTCCAGATGTCAGAGACAACGTGTGACACGGGTTATAATCTCTTCTTAAACCACAGCCGTTTGTTTCCTGGGGAACAAGACTGTGCACGCGGGTGGCCCCAGTGGCAGCCGGGGCTCTCCTGAGGACTCAGGCGCCCGCCCCTCCCTGCTGTGCTCACTGCCCTGGCGCCGTCCTCGGGCCTGGTCCCTCTTGCCGGCAAAGTGACTTCCGTGTCGTCACTCACACAGCTACCCCCCAAACAGCCTCCCTCCTCGTCTCCCTCCTCCAGTATCTACACACACGGAGACCCTCTAAACCAGCTCCTGGCAGACCCCACATGTTGGTGGCCAGCCTGTAGCGTGTCCACACAGCACTCCTCTCTGGTAGCAGGAGTGGACAAGGCAAAGCCTTGGTGGTGAGGGAGACACCGTGTGCCCCAGACACACTGTCACCCAACTCTGATCAAGGTTGTACTAATTGGTTCAGGCTGCAGCAAGAACACGCTACTGTCTGGGCAGCCTAATTAAAGACCCACCCCCTCCCATCTCGAGCTGGAAGTCCAGCAGGGGAGTGTGGACAGGCTGGCTTCTCCTGAGGCCTCTCCTGTGCTGCCACCTGACCTTCCCTCCATGTCCTAATCTCCTCGTGTGAGTGTGTGTGTAAGGACACAAGTCAAAATGGATTAGTGACACACCCTTATGGCCTGTTGAAACCACAATGAGCTCTTTAAGGAACTTCTCTTCAAATACAGTCACACTGGGGGTTAGGGTTTGAAAGTATGAATTCTAGGGAACACAATTCAGTCCATAAACAAGTTAAATAATTTTTCTGGCAAGAATTTTGAGTATAGGGAAATGCCTGTTGGGCCAGCGACAAGCCACTTTCCATAATAAACTTAGAGTAAAGACAAAAAATACTCCAACAATTTAACCAGTTATTATCCCTGAGTTATTGTTGCATTTCATTTTCTTCTTGATTTGGCTGGAGTTTGCGGAGCAGCAAGGAGGAAGCTCTGCAGAGAAAGAGCTCCAGAAATGTTCATAGGACCCCACCCCTTGTGTATATTTGCCTGAATATGACGTTGCACATACGTAGTGTGGCACTTTGTAAAACTGTGGAACTTTGTAAAATTAGTGAAAGGATAACTGCTGGTGGGTATAAAATAATTCCCAGAGCTCAGACAGGGCTGGGAGATACTTGGGTTCTGACTAGACAAACGGGAGAAAAACCTTGTTCAACTTCAGGGCATTCACCAAAGATCTGAGAAAGTAACATTTGTAAGAAAGGTACTGTGAAGTCTGTAACATTCGTAGGAGTAAAACATGGGGAAGTGACGTGAAGAGTGGAAAATGAACCTCGACGTGACAATTGTCAGTTTGTTTTGTTAAATATGAGCTGTTTATTAGCTGAATGGGTTATAGTAGGTTAGTTATAGTGTTTAGACATGCATGTTTCCTATGAAATATTTTATTGTCAAGTGATGATCATACCCTGAATGCAGGAGTAGTTCACATTAAAAATCAATTGATTTAATTTAGCATATTAAAACAATAAGAACAAAAAGTGACCTCAATATAGGTGCAAAATAATCAGACAGAAACCAACATCCATCCTTGATGAAAACGCCAGCAAACTATGAACAGGAGAGTCTCCTCAGCCGATGAAGAAAATTATTGACCTTGGATCTTCAACCTTACTAAATTCACTTACAAATTCTCCAGTGTTCTTCTTTTTTGAAATTGTTTTGGCTCTTCTGGGTATTTTAATTTCATATGATAAGACTATCTGATTTCAGGACTTATAATAAAGCCACCTTAATCAAGAAAATGTGTAATTTGCATAAGGGCAGACAGGTAGCTCAGATAAATAGAATGTAACATCTTTAGCATCGAGGTAATTCCTGGAGAATGAACAGTCTGCTAGAAGCCTCTTCCCCAATGGCTGAGACCTCGGGAAATTCACTACTCCATAAAAGCAGTGAGAACATTGTAAAGTATTGCCAAAATCAATTTTTTCAGGACTCTGTAAATTAACCATAAGCTTGCAACAATCTTAGGAGCATTTATTCAAGAAAAATGGCTGAATCTTGGAACTGTATCCAAAACATATAAATAACTCATACAATTCGATAAGAGAAGAAGCAATCCAATACAAAATGGTCTAGAGGTCTGGACAGAGACTTCCACGAAGTCTTATCTCAGTAAACACGGTGAATCATACACTCCAAATGACGATGTTCCATTCCATATAAATTAAATCTTGGTGTAATTGATTTTAAATTTCAATATGAAAAACTCAGCAAAATATTTGCAGAGACACTAGACAAAAGAGCAGATGTGAATGACCACTGATCCAGTGACGAGCTTCAGTATAGGGTGTCCCCAGTGCCCGTAATGTTGTCATACACAGAGAATGCAGGACATTATAGCTCCATGTGCCCTTATGTACAAAATGTTAATTACAAAATTTTACAAAGAGGTGGCCAACACACAGATAATATTTTGTAAGTATTCTGTAAAATCTTGTAATGAGTGTTTTGTGAGTAAAGGAGCATTTAGCTACAATGTCCCCTTGCCCCTGTGTGTGGCAACTTTGGAGATGCATTTTGGGACACTGTGTACATTACCAGGAATCACTGAAAGGCAAAGTGAAGTCCCACTGGCATGCCATCAGCATGGGTAAAATTTTAAAATAACTTTTGGTGATATGAGAAGCAACTAAAGCTTCTAGGATTCTGGAAAGATTGATTGTGGTCCAACCACTTTGGAAAAGAGTTTGACAATTTATAGTAAAGTTAAACATACACTTTTCACCCAGAAATTCCACTATTTCCTAAAAAGAAATGGAAACATATGACATTGTGCACAACGCAATGACTTGTGCACAGATGACCTAGAGACGTTTTATTCATAATGGCCAAAAGGTTGGAACAACTGAAGTGCACCAGCGCCATGTGAGTTCTTAGCCAGGTCTGGGCTCATTACACGGCAGAGAAGAGCCTTGTAATACAAAGGAAGCATCTACCCAGCCTCCTGAAACCAAGCCTGAGTCTCCAAAACATCATGTGAGCCAAAGAATTGAGGTACTGCAAACTTCTTTCATATGAAATTCTGGAACAGGTGAACCTCTTCAATGGGACACAAGGCAGGGCAGTGGCTGCTAGGGCTAGAGCCGGCTTATGGGATGGAGCTGGCAGGGGACTCCAGGGCAAGGGGACTTTCTCTCTCTGGACTGCGATGTCCTTACACTCCATTTGCCAAATCAATTGGAGTGGATGCATTTTGCTGCGTGTAATGCACAGCTCAGTACAGTTCATTTAATAAGTTTACAAAAACTACAAAAAGAAAAATCAAAACAATTAGTGAAGTAATTGGTACTCTCCTACAGTAAATTCACCAATCTAGGGAATCTAATGGCTAGAGGCTGGTTTCTCTGAAGGTCACAGTTTTGTCTCAGCAGAGGAGGGGCGCTGACTGTGGTTGAACGACAGTAGGCCCTCCCCTGAAAAAGTTCTGTGTTTTATCTTTTGTATGAGAGTGTGAGTGATTATATATTGGTTTCATAATTTATTGAGAACATTGGTTACAACTATAGTCCAGGATGAAAGAAGGAAGAGGAGGGTGAAGGGAGGGGAGGGTGAGGGGAGGGGAGGGGGAAGGTCGGGGGGAGGGAGGGTAATCAGTGGGACCTCACCTATGGTGCATATTGCAAGGGTACATGTCAAATCTATTAAGAGTAGAGTACAAATGTCATAACACAATAATTAAGTAAGTGAGGCAAAGGCTGTATTAACCAGTTTGATGTAAGCATTCCAAATTCTATATAAAAGCACATTATACCCCATAAATGCATTAATGTACACAGTTACTATTTAATTAAAAAATTAAGAGAAAGAAAGCTCTGTGTTTCTGCTTATGTGCAGGAAAAATAGGCATTTTGAGAAAGACAGTCTGTCATCTTTCCTCCTTTGCTGGCAAAGTCATAAATTCCCCTTTCCTCCTCCTCAAAAAAACCCCAAAAAACCCAGAAAGAAATTTAATAGGAGAAATGACACACATTTCTCAAAATTCCAGGACACTGTTGGACATGTCCTGAGAACAATGTGTGTGCACACACCCAGGAGCAGTCCGTGGTCCCTAACTGCATGATTTGTGTGTCATCTGGGAACAGATAAATATCTGTTATCTGCTATAACGCATGGAACAGAGAAGCCCTGAAATGAAACCACCTTCACAAGGAAGAACTGGACGGCGTGGTCTCGACACAGACAGCGCCAAGCCACGTGGCACCAGTGTTAAAGGCACAGGGGGCTCTGGGGAGGGAAGCTCTCTACCAAGTCTGCAGCCCCCACCCCCCGCTGCCCTGGCACAAGCAAGTTGCTCCTCTCTGAGTCCAGGGGGGCGGCCAGCATGATGGTCTTCAGATCTCAGTCCTCCTCTCTGAGTCCAGGGGGGTGTCCAGCATGATGATCTTCAGATCTCCATTTCTTTCAGTGTGCACAACAAAGGTGGTTCCCACCCTGCCGTGCTTTGCAGCGTGAGGGTGAAGGCCTGCAACAGGCCAGGGACAAATAGCCGAGAGTCTCACTCAGGTCGCAGAGTTGGTGAGTGTGGGAATCGGGATTCACACTTCGTCACTCACCACTGAGTGCAGAGCGCAGCATCTCCAGAGAGGGCATCTGGGGTCTGACACAGCTGCCATATGACACAATGCCTGTAGGGTGGCTCTGGAAACACTGACGTGGCGTAATGTAGATTCGTTTCACTTTTTGCAAAGTGTAAATCTTCCGTATTCTCCATGGTTGAAAATTCTAGTTGTTATCTAAAAGCCTCCCTTTTTCTTAGAATAGTCAAATCTTTAGCTGAGACTCCTCACCTCAATAAGCCTAAATGTATGGCCCCGAGACCGGACAGCCAGTGGCCAGTGGGCTCTGGGCAGACTGACAGTGTTTAGAGGTCTCCTCTCAACTACTGACCTCTCTTTCTGTCACCTAGCTGACCCTACAGCTGGAACTCCATCTGGCACTGTCTGGGACACTCCAGTAGGGCTTTGTCCTCAGGGCACCCAGGAGCAAAGCCCTAGCCCTGGGGTGTTGGCCTCAGCACTTACAGTGGGCCCAAAGAAGACCAAGAAGGGGGCTGTAGGTATCACTGCAGATGGTGGGAAGGGGCAGGGACAGATTCTCTGTTTACCTAACACAGAGATAAAATATACCAACCTATGTGCTCCTGAGAGCAGGGTACACAGGACCCTCTGGCAGTGATCGCCTACCTGGCTTGGCTTGTGTTGTAAAGCTGTGGAAGATGCATGTTAGGATGGCCATTCTGCTTCCCAGAGGAGCAAGTGGGGGTGTAGGTGTTAAGTGCCTTGCTCGGTGTCCTGCAGGAAGTGGCCTAACTAGGACTTTCCCCCTGAAAGTCACCCTCCAGAGCCCGTGTTGTCCTGAAAGCCTCTTAGAGCTCACCCACTAGCTGATGACAGGGCAAAGGAAGGTGCAAAAATGAACGAAAGCAGCAACAAAAGGAAAAAAAGACAAACTGGACTAGATCAAAATGTGAAACTTCTATGCACCCCAGGACATGCTGAACAGAGGAGAAAGGTAACCCGAAGCCTGGGGGAAAATATTTGCAAATCCTGTATATGATGAGCTAACTAACCATAATATACAAAGAAGACTTATAACTCAATAACAATAAAATAAATAACCCTATTAAAAAATGGGCAATGGACTTGACTAGGCTTTTCTCCAAAGAAGATATGCAAATGGTTGATAAGCACATCAAAAGATGCTGGCCATCACTGATCATTGGGGGCTGCAAATCAGAATCACAGTGAGATGGTCCTCACACCCCTGTGATGACTGTGATAGACAAAAGACAACCCAGAACATGACAAGTGTTGGGGAGAATGTGGAAACATCTTGAAATTCTCATACACTGTTGGTGGAAATGTAAAATGATACAGCTGCTGTGGAAAGAGTATGGAAAAGCCTCAAAAAACAAAGATAGCATTGCCATGAGCTCCAGCTGTTCCACCTCTGGGCATATCCCCAAGAAATGAATGCAGGGCTCACAGATGTCAGTGCACTTATGATCATAGCAGCATTTTTCACAAGAGCAAAAAGGTAGAAACAACTCCAGTGTCCGCTGACAAATGGACAGGTGAACAAAAAGTGGTGTATCAATGCGATGAGGTATTATTCAGCCTTGAAAGGAAGAAAACTCTGACACCTGCTTTGACAGAGATGGACCCTGAGAATATTCGCATGCTAAATGGGATCAGCCAGCCACAGAAGGATGAACATTGTGCGATTGCATGAACATGAAGTTGTCAGAGGACAGAAAGGTGGCTGCCAGGAGGATGGAGCCAGGCAGTGTTCAGTGAGGGCAGAGTTTCAGTCTGGTAAGATGAAAAGAATTCTGGTGATTGGAAGTGATGGCTGTGAAGCAAGGAGAAAGCACTTAATGCCACTAAGCCATAGACTCAAAATATTTAGGATGGTAAATATTATGGTTTGTGTATCTTGCGACAATTTGAGAAATTTTTTAAAGGTTAAAAAAAATGAATAGAGACAAACGGAGACATTGGACCTGGTGTTTTCCCTGTGGAAAGATGCAGAGAGAAAAAAAAAGAGTTGCAGATTGAAGAAAATGGGGGGGTGAAGTCACCTGCTTCTGGAAAGTTTGAATTCATAAGCATGTTGTGGGGGGGTTGGTCAATGAGTGGATGGAAGCTGGGAAACAGCGTGAAGACAGGTGCACATGACATTTTTCAATGTCTTCTGCAGCCCACCACCCACCCCCACAGAATATTCTAAATAACTTCCAGTGATCCGCACACCAACTGTCCTCTAATGCTGAGGCTTTGCACGGCAAACCCTTCTCGGCAACTTGTGGGAAATGATGAGATGGCGTGTGGGTGATGGTAATTAATGTCTCAGGAAAAGTCTGTCCTTGGCATGAAATAGGATCCGCCTCATCGGCATAGGAAGTGTATGTGCAGCGGGGTGGGTGGGCTTCAGATGCCTCAACCTTCCCACCCAACATCCAGAGCATCCGGGGGCAGCTTTTGGTTTTGAAGTTGCCTCCCTCAGGGTGCTCTGGATTCCGGCTGCAGCAAAGCCAACTTCCATGTGCTAGGAAGGGTTTTGTGTATAGACTGACAAAGCCATTTCATACTTTATTTGTTGAAGGCTTTATTTTTAGATATTTTGAACTTCCTTATTGGCTTCATTATATATTATATTTTATACCCTTATTAATATATCACATTTTATATTAATATGGTTATTAACATACAACATATTACGTATATGAAGACTTGTCTTAATACACTGCTGACTAGTCACGAGTTGCCCAGTAGCATAGTTTCCTTGTGTAATTGCTGGTAGACAGTGTGTTCACAAGCTGCTCACATCACCAGCCATGTGTCACATGTGTTATGTTGACAGCTCCATTCATTTGTTCTCTCATTCATTTACCCCCCTACCCCCATCAGCCTATCATGAGGTGATGAAATTTTTGCTCTATTCGAACCCAGAGCTGGGTCCTCAGGAAAGTGAAGATCTCCCAGTTTGGGAAGGAACGACCAACCCTATGGTATGTCACCTGTGCCAATGCTGTGTGAACACTTAGGAGACAGTGTCTCCCCTACCTGGAGACATAGCTGCACAGAAAGTGACTTTTCAGGGGCCTTGCAGGATGAAGAGAGATATCTGGGAGGGAGCAGCACTTTTCAGGGAAAGAGGACAGCAAAGACCAACAACCCCCACAGTCTTCATGTCTGGGGTGCAGCCAGGGCATGGTGACTTGGTAGTGACACGTCCTCTGGGATGTCCTGGTGACCACTGACCTAAGCACCTGCAGACTTTGAAAGGCTCCTCCCCCTTCTCCCTGCACAGGGGAAAGCCTCCCTCCCCTGCAGAGCCTGACCCAGCCTCTGTAAGCTCTCAGCCCACGAGGCTGGATTGGCCTCTTACTGGCCTGTCTTACTCACATGCCTGTGTTTCCTCATAGGGAGCAGCTTTCGTCCCATGGAAGAAACTTGTACAGGCAGCATGGGCTGCCACACCAAACCACCACAGGTGGTGTGGCTTAACCAGGAGACCTTGGTCCCTCATAGTGATGGAGGCTGGATGTCCACTGTAGTGCCAGCAGTGTCACCTCTGCCCGGGCTCTCTTCCTGGCCTACAGGCACTGCTGTCTCACTGTGTCCTCACCTGGTGGAGAGAGGAGCTCTGGTCTCTCTGTCCTGTAAGGACGCTAACCCCATCCCAGGGGCCCCACCCTCATGACCTCACCTAACCTTCCTACCCTCCCAGAGGCCCCATCCGCTGTTCTCAGGCCCTTCATGATCCAGACTCGCAGTCGACACCAAGCATAGTACAGGCCTCACGGTTTAAAGGTTCTTGCCACCAGATAGTAAAAGTGGAATTATTCTTGTAGCATGGCTCATCAATCTCTAACTGTGGCTTTTTCATGCTTTTCCCATGGAAGGTCAAGTTTCTGTGAAATAATGGGAGTGCCATTATCGGCGGCCAGCAGCTTCTTGACTTGGTGCTCTTCTGTGAGGAATGTGGATGAGGGATTCTCTTTTGGAAGTCGCTCCAGAGCAGACACCTCTGCTGCAGCGAGAACACAGTGGGACCCTGGAGATGGTCCATGGCATCAGCTGCAGCTGCTCTTCAGAAAGGTGCAGATGTCAGAGGAACAGGGCTGGGCCTCCCTCAGACCGGTGCCTGTACCAGTCAGGACACAGGGTCCACACCAGGGTGAGTAGAAGCTCCACAACCAAGTCCTTCAGGTTACCATGGATTGCACAGACAGCCACTGGGACAGTGCAGCCTGAGCCCCAGCGTGAAGGTATGCCCACCTCTGCTAAAATCACTGACCAGCAGACTTACGGACCTATTTTCTAACATCACCTTGGTGCCGGGTGTGTGCACACTGAGATGGTTCAGGGTGGGGTGAAGGCACCTGCATCTTCTAAGACAAGGTTATCAAAGTGCTTCAAGGTGCTGTAGTTGAGTTGGCTCTCAGGAGAGATTGAGGACAATCAGGCCCTGCTCCAGACTCACAGGTGTCTGTGCACTGGCCCGCCTGATGACAGGTCTATGGACATAGCTCTGAGGGTCTGCTTTTGTGCACCCCAATATGGTTCTCTGTGTGGGTGGGGAGGGCTCCCTCGAGGGGGGTTTTGCTGATGTCTGGAGGCAATTCTCTGTCGTCATGACTTGGGGAGGGCTGCTGGCATCCGGCGGGTAGAGGCTAAAGATGCCAGGACGGCCTCAAACAAGGAAGTCTCCAGCCAGAACACCAGCAGTGATGGGGTTGGGGATTACAAACCCTAATCCGGGCTGTTTGCCCACCTATAACCCCACAGCCACCAAATAGCCTGTGAGATGGGAAAGCTAAGTAAAGCCCAAAACGATTCTAGGGTTATGCTATTAGGAGCTTCATCACACCACAAAACAGGCTCGTTGCAACTGTTGTGAGAAAGACTGAGGGACAGGCAGAGGCAGTGCCTATAGAAATTGTGGCATTAAAACTACTTTTCCAGATTTTTACTGTGTGTGTCATCATCCTGTTCATGAACTGTACCTCTTAAGTCTTACCTCTGCCTCGTAAAATGAAGATGAATTAGTCATTTTGCAAACAATTAAGAGCAAAATAAATATAAAAATATGAACAGCAAATATTGGCATGGGACATGTGACAACCCAGAAGCTGCTCTTAGGGTTTTGCACCTTCTGATTTACAACAATCCCTCCAAGTAAGTTCTAGCATTATCTCTGCTTCCACAAGGGAGGAAGCAGAGATGTGCTAAAGTGATCTTCCCATGATGCTCTAGTCCATCACTAGAAAGGACGAGGCTGGACCACTGGCATTCCCCCTTACTCCTCCCACATACCTGCCAGGGTGGGGTGTACTGGAAGGTGTGGGTGTTCCCTTCAAGTCTCCTGAACACCCACTGCCTGGCCAGGAGGTCATGCCCTGGCTCTTAGGTAGCACTGTCCCCAGGACTCTGGGCAGCCAAGTGTGCCTCTGGGCTGGGACCCAGTCCAGCCGGGGGGTCTTGTCCATGGGTGGGAATTCAATGAAGGCCGAGGCCCACTGCAGCAAGATGCCTAAATGCTCGGGATTAGTGGGTCATTTAGGGGCTGGGGACTCAAGAGGGACCTTCTAGGCTCACTGCTCCAAAAGCCAGACAGGTACCCCAGAAGATCACTGGAGGGACATGATAAAAGTGGCAGAGATCGAGCCCCTGGTGGCGAGTCAGTTTCTTCCAGTTGCCTGGGTGTGTGTTGGCTGGTGATCCGCTGGGGAGGGGCTGTTGGCACATGTAAGAGTGAGAGCTGAGGGGAAAGGTAGAGACGCTCAAGGTGAATATGAGATGGGTCATCGCTCAGAAAATACTTGGCAGGGTGACCCTTAAATTTGTATTTAATGTGAAGTGCAGACACAGAATACTTACAATAAACTATCACTCCTAACTCTGAAGCTCCAGTTTCCCCTGTGCAAGAGAAGCCCCTCTTGCCTTCCCAGAGGTAACTATTAGTCTATTTTTTTGTTTGTTTGACCATCCCTGGGTTTTCTTTATATTTTTCCCACCTATATATTGTTTGGTTTTAAATTACTTTTCTGCTTTCTGTAAGTGTGCTAATATATTTTAGGTGGTTTTCTGCAACTTATACTTTTACATACAACAGAGTTTGGAGGCGTGGCTGCAGGCTGAGTTTGGAGGCGTGGCTGCAGGCTGTCAGTTTTCACTGCCATGTAGTATTACATTCACACCCCACTATGGTTGGTCTTTCCTCCTGTTAGTGAACATTTGCTGTGTTTTCAGTTTATTCTCCCTTTATGAATGGTCTTCCCTGAGCACACTCAGGCCTTGCTCCTGGCATACCTGCAAGAATTTCTCTGGGGCACATACTCTACAGCAGAATCATTAGCAACATAATTAGCAGATAATAACATGCCTCGACAAAGTTAGCTGTGTCAGTTTTCAATATGTTCAACAACATTTTGCTTCATGTAATTCCCAACACTTCACTAGATCAGACTGAAATATTTGATTACCTGGTAGGAGTGTCATGGTAATACCAATTTATGTTCTTTATGAGTAAGGAAGTTGAGAAGATATTCAAAGCTTCACTGGCCATTATAATTCCATCTCAAAAAAATGCCTTTTGAGGTGTTTTTGCCTAAGAATAAATTCACCTGTTTACATTTTACTCACTGATTTGCAAGTGACAAAGTTTCTTGAACTTTCTTTTGTCTCATATATCCCAGATTTGGAGATGAAGAATTTGGCAACCCAGAAATGCAAAAAATAAATAAATAAAACAGAAAGGAAAAATAGAAATCAAGAAGTAAAACAGCAAGCTTGTGCCCTAACATGTCAATAATTATATTAAATGTGAATGGCCTAAATTTATCAATTCTGAGACAGAGATTGAAAGAATGGATTAACACCCCCCCCCAAAAAAAAAATTCAATATATGTTGTCTCCAAGAAATTTGCTGCTAACATAATATTTGAGTCAGACTTGGAGTAAAAAATAGACAAGCATTATCATGGAAATATCAATTAATATAAAGCAGAAATGAATATAAGAACATCAAATAAAGTAACCTTAAAAATTAAGAAAAATGCCAAAGCCAGAGAATGGCACTATATAACGATAAAAGGATCAACATACAGAGATGACACAGCGCTCCTAAATGCATATGTATCCAATAACAAAGTTGCACAATATGTGACTGAAAGGAGAAATAGACAAATCACAATTTTTATTTAATGAAGTCTCTCAACAAGAGCTGAGAGGCTTTAATAGCTCTCTTTTAACAATTGGTAAGGCAATCAGACAAAGAAGCAGCAATTAATGTAATAAAAGAGCTGAACACCACCACCAACGAATAGATTTAATTAATATATATAGAACATTCTACCATGTAACAGAATAATTGGCATTCTCTTAAAGTGTCCAAAGAACATATAGATGAATCATATCCTAAGCCACACATATCACCACATTTAAAATAATATGTTGTGTTTTTCTACCACAATGGATTTATACTAGAAATTCAGAATATGAAAATAGCCAAATACTTAGAAGTGATACACCACATGTCCAAATAATTCATGGGTCAAAGACAAAGGAAAGGAAGGGAAATTAAAAAAAATAATAATATTGAACTACATGTAAATGGAAAATGTAACATACCAAAATTTGAGAGACACAGCTAAAAAACCAGTGAGAGGAAAATTTATGGCATTAAACACACAAATTAGAAAAATGAAAAAATTTCAAACCAATAATACAGGCTCATCTAAGAAACAGAGAAAAGAAACACGAGGTAAACCCACATCCAGCAGAAGGAAGGTAAGACCATTAGAAATCAAGAGAATTGCAAATAAAAAAAAACAAGAGAAAAATCAAGGAAACAGCTTTGAAAACATCTACAAAATCAATAAGCCATTAGCAAGAATGATAAAGAAAAAAACAGAAGACACAGATTGCCAGTGTCAGGACAGAACACGGGATGTCATCACAGACCCTCCAGATGCCAACACGTTGAGGGACAGTGGAAGCAGCGACGTGTCCGTGTGTAAGTTCACAGGACCCTGCAAAAACCAGACACCACCAGGAAGCAGTATGAAGTAGCTATTTACATAATCCTCTAACCATTAAGAGAATGGAATTCACGGATTGAAAAATGCCTCCAAAACGAATGTTCAGGCCCAGATGGTTTCATCAGAGAATTGTACCAAGCCATTAAAGATGAGCGAATATAAATTCTGCACATGGCCTGCCAGGGAATGAATGGAGTAGGCAGAAATCCTTCCCAATTAATTGTACGAAGCTGCACTTTACCCCAGACTAGATAATCATTGTATTAAAAAAGGAAACTGTCAATCAATATCCTTCCTTCTTCATTCATAATAAAGATGCAAAAATCCTAAAAAATACTAGCAAATAGAATTCAGTACTGTATTAAAAGCATTATCTACCATGTCAGTTGAGACTTATTCCAGGTATGTGAGGCGAGTTTAATATCGGCTGAGGTGAGCCACTGCATTAGCCAAAGAAGAAAAGTCAAGAGAGTTATCAGTGGAGGAGGAACATTTGACAACATTCAACACTGTTCAAATAAGACTAAAAACGACTCTCAGGAAGACAGAGGGGAGCCCTCCCCATGACAGTGAGCACCTGCGGGTAGCCTGGGCTGGCAGCACACGGAGGTGAAACTCTGCTCTCCTGCAACCAGCAGGGAGGCCAGGTGTGCGCTTCCCCGCCTTGTCCAGCTGGATGTCCCAGCCAGAGTGGAGGGAAGGAATGCTTGCAGACCAGATAGGAAGAAATAGAGCTGCCCTGGCTTCTAGGTAACATGACAGTCTGCGGAGAAACCCCCACGAATCTACCAAAGGGGGCATAAACACACACACACCCCCACACACACCCCAGACACCCCTCCCAGACACCCCCCCAGACACACACACCCCCAGACACACACACCCCAGACATATACACACTCCACACACCCCCAGACACATACATACCCCAGACACACACCCCCAGACACACACCCCCAGACACACACCCCCAGACACACACACCTCAGACACACACACCCCAGACACATACACACCCAAGACACACACACACCCCAGACATATACACACCCAAGACACATACACACCCAAGACACACAAACACCTCAGAAACACACACACCCAGACACACACACCCCAGACAACCCCCCAGACACCCCCCCCCACACACACACCCCAGACATACAACCCCAAGACACACACACACCCCAGACCCACACCCCCAGACACACACACACCCCAGACACACACACACCCCAGACACACACACACCCCAGATAAACACACCCAAGACACACACACCCCCCAGACACACACACACCCCAGACACACACACCCCAGACACACAAACACCCCAGACACACACACACCCAAGACACACTCCCCCCAGACACCTCCCGACACACACAACCCCCAGACACACACACACCAGACACACACCCCCAAGACACACACACACCCCAGACACACACCCCCAGACACACACACAACCCAAACACACACACCCCAGACCCCCCCCCCCCCCCCCCCCCCCCCCCCCCCCCCCCCCCCCCCCCCCCCCCCCCCC
>CAUYPK010107218.1:0-13260 GCA_963574355.1 Loris lydekkerianus
ATGGATGGAGCTGGAACATATTCTTCTTAGTAAAGTATCCCAAGAATGGAAGAAAAAATATCCAATGTACTCAGCCCTACTATGAAACTAATTTATGGCTTTCACATGAAAGCTATAACCCAGTTACAACCTAAGAATAGGAGAAAGGGGGAAGGTGAGGGGAGGGAGGGGAGGGGTGGGCAGAGGAAGGGGAATTGGTGGGATTACACCTGTGGTGCATCTTACAAGGGTATATGTGAAACTTAGTAAATATAGAATGTAAATGTCTTAACACAATAACTAAGAAAATACCAACAAGGCTATGCTAACCAGTGTGATGAAAATGTGTCAAACGGTCTATGAAACTAGTGTATGGTGCCCCATGATCACATTAATGTACACAGCTATGATTTAATAATAAAAAAAACCCTGAGACTTAACTTCTTTATCTCAAGAATGAGGGATGGTATTTGAATTATATATCTTACAAAGGCTTTGTAGTGGTTTTTTTTTTTAAAAAAGAAAAGTTAGGTAAGATCATAAGTGGGAAAGGATTTTGTAAGTTATAAGTTATGATGATTTTTGTTATAGATCCCTTTGCAGTAGTCAGATATATTCCTTGTGCTGTGGCCACTTCTGTAATGCTGTTGATGGCCTCATCTGGGATGGCCAGGAGTCATTTTGAGGTTACTTAGAGCATTTTTCCACCACCGGATGGAAGGAGATTGGGCAACTTTCTTGAGTAATTGGTTCTTCTGACTCACGTTTTTTGCAGTCCCTCTTGTGACCTATGTGCTACCCACCCAGAATGAGCCAGGAATTTCCTCTCTGGATCTGTTTAAGGAATAGCCCCAAACATTCAACTTTTTTTTATGCTTCTCCTAATGCTTTCTACCTGAGCAGACACAGAATAATTATTTGCTGCATTTCAGATCTATTGAAACATATTTTATTGTGTTCTCTGGGAGGGGCACAGGATACTAATTCTCTAATGAGATTCTCTACAAGGATATTCACTCCTCCTTAAAGACCTCCTTATGACAGAGAAGGGTAGTTAAGACATGGTGTGAGTGCCAGTAAGAGATACTTTTGGCTGTGCTTTACCATCATTCTTTCCTTACTTCTCTATTTTCTTCTCCTTTTTATCGCTTCCTTTTTCCTTCTTTTTCTTCTTTATTGCTCTGTCTTGATCACTGGATCTACCAAGGTCTTCCCAGGCATATGTCATTAGCTTCATTAGAAGTAGTCAGAGTGTGAACATTTGTCATTTAGTCAACATCTGAGATCCTTTGCTGTGTATTGTGATTATCTAGAGAGAAAAGACACTGATGTCTAGCCCCAGTGGAGCTATTATTCCTGGGGGGCATGGTAGGTCCAAGATCTGATTTTCTTTAATTTTCAAAAAAGATTCTAATGGACATCCCTGTTACATTGCTTGCAAATACTTGGGAAACAATGATATAGCAAGCCAACCTAAAAATAAGATTTGTGGCTCAAAATGCTGCAATGCTGTGGTTTAGCCACACTTGCTTGTTTCCTATTCATCCAATAACAAATGTTTTTTTAGAACCACAGAAAGAAAGGAGTTGGCCATGCCCAAGAAAGCTTCTAGCTGAGTATCAAAAGATAAGGCAAATTACCATGAAAAAATTTTAGAGCTAATACTGATTGAGAGCATTTTTGGAACTATGCGCTATGCTGGAAATTTTTTACCACGTGTATCTCATTTCATTCTCTCAAGAATACTTAGGAGGTATTATTCTTGGTATTATTCTTTGGGTTTGCAAATGAGGAGAAAGACACCAAGTGATCACTTACTCACTCAAGACCTGACCACTGGTTAGAAGTGAAGCTGGGAGATTTCAATACAGGCAGGTAGATGGCAGATTCTTATTTTAATTATACACTATCTCCTCTCTATAGTGTCAGATAAGATGAAATTACAAAAACTTACTAGAGCTGTTTTTCTCAATCTTGGCTGCATAACAGAATTATTGTGAGATCTTTGAAAAAATCCTTTGCTCAGTTAAACTGTGGACCAATATAATCTTTATCTCTCAAGAATAGGACCCAGCATTTAAAAAGTTCCCTAGGTGACTCGAAGTTACACCCAAAGTTGAGAGAACAATACAGGTGAAAGTCATCAGAGAAAGCTTCTCAGTTAAAATGCTACCTGAACTTAGCCTATAGTAGGAAAAATAATGCCCTCTCCCTCCCTCAGATGTCCACATCCTTATCCCTGGGACTTCTGAATATGTTACCTTCCATGACAATGGGGACATAAGGTTGCAGATGAAATAAAGGCTGTTAATTAGCTGACCTCAAAATGGGGAGTTGGCCTGGCTTATGTAGGTGGACCCAATGTAATCACATGGGTCGTTAGCAGTGAAAGAAGGAGGCAGAAATCAGAGAATCAGAGAGATGACAGCATCAGAAGGACTTGGCCCAAGGGCAAGTCCTTGCTGGCTTTGAAGGTGAAGAGTGGACTTAAGGAATGTGGGTGGTCTCTAGAAGCTGAAGAAAAGTCAGTAAACAAATTCCCCCTCACAGCATACAGAATGGATGTGGCCCGTAGGTTGACAAAACCTTGACATTAACGTAAGGAGATCCATTTTGGACTTTTGACCTCCATATATATAAGAATAAAAAATTGTACTGGTTAAGCCACTGTTTGTGGTAATTTGTTTCAGCAGGAAATTAGTTTAGAGCCTTAACAAAAGGGTAGAATTTGGAGAGATGTGTGGTAGGAGTAAAGAATATCCATTTAGCTGGTGCAGATTAAATTTTCTGTTGGAACATGGTGTATAACTGGAGAAGTCTCTCTCTCTCTCTCTCTCTCTCTCTCTCTCTATATATATATATATATATATATATATACAGAGAAAGAGAATTCTTATTCTCATACAAGCTTAAAGAACTGCTAGTTACTGAGATGTTTAAAGAAGACTGATTGAGAGTTGTGTGCAAGAAGGATTAAAAGAGATAAAGCTGGGGGCAGGTAGATCGGTCAGGAATTTGCTCAATACCTTAGGCTCCTCAGGGTTTGACCTCTGAATGGCCATGGCAGAGAGAGTAAAGAGGAGAAGATGAATACAAGAAACCTTGAGAAGAAAATCAACCCAAGGAAAAATATCCAGCCTGAGAAGGCTAAGGACAGCTCCAGGTTTTCACATCTGGCAAGATGAAAGGATGTTTAGTGGCAGAATAGAATTGGGAATGCAAAAATAGAACAAATTTGAAAGGCAGGGTGGGGTAGAGTGGTATCATATAATAAAGAATTTGGCCTTTGTCCCTGGTTCCTGAGAGGGAGACTCTTAATCCCTCGACTATCCCCAGTGTCTTTGTTAAAGTGACTTGTGGTAGGCACCGAGATAATTTTAGAGTGGGGATGGCCATCAGAAAGACCAGCCATGTTGATCAGTGTTGGGCTTTGAGTTAGCCTGACTTTTGGGAACAACAGAGAGGGGCTGGGAATTAAATTCAATTATGTGGTCAGTGACTTAATCATGCTCAGATAATGAAATCCCAATAAAAACTCTGGAAAGGGGAACTTCTCATTTGGTGAACACACTATTCATGTCCTGGGAGGGTAATATACATGATTCCATAATGGAAAGCATATGAATTTTTTGCATCTGGGAACCTCCTAGACCTATCTCACAACTATGGTGTATGGGTATTTTTTTTTTTTTTTTTTTTTTTTTTTTTGGGATGGGCACCTTTCTCTGTTTCCCAGACTAGAATACATCATAGGAACATCATAGCTCATTGTAGCCTTAAATTTCTAGGCTCAAGTGATCCTCCCACATCAGCCCCCCTGAGTAGCTGAAACTATATGCATGTACCACCATGCCTAATGAATTAAAATAAAACTATTTTAGTGATGGGATCTGTCTGTGTTGCTCAGACTATTCTTAAACTCCAGCCTCAACTGATCGTCCTTCTTTGCCCTTTTAAAATTCTGGGATTATAGGCATGAGCCACCATGCCCAGCCTATTCTTTATAGAAAAACCATAATTGTAATACAGTCCTTTTCTTAATTTTTGTGAGTCATTCTAGTGAATTATCAAACCTGAGGGGATTGTGGAAATTCTCAATTTGTAGTCATTCAGTCAGATGTATGGATGGCCCGTTGACAATGTCCCTGAAACTTGTGGCTGGCATCCGGAGTGAGAGTAATATTACAGGTAACTTTGCCCTTACCTATAGGATCTGAGCTTACATTTGGCTAGTTAGCATCAGAATTGAATTTTAGTTCACCTACTTAGAAGCAGAAACAGAATAGGTGGATACTAAGATGACATAAATACCTTTCCCTGGGGAAAACTCACAGTTGTATGAAACCAATTTCTCCTTAACACTAGGACAAGAAAATTCAGAAGAGATTAAATACAACTTTTAAATATTCTCTACGTGATTCTTGATTGATCTCTCTCTGATGTGTTTAATGATATTGGGCCGGTATGGGGGAATGAAATATCAGGAATTTAAAAAACAGAATTGAGTTCAAATTCTGTCTCTTTTACTTTCTTGATGTGAAATGATAGCCATGTAACTTATTCTCTTTGGATCATAGCCTTTTATCTTAAAATGGGAATATGCCTAATTTGTAAAGTTGTTAGGATAAACATAAAAAGGTAAGATCTTGGCACATGCAAGATGCTTGATGAATGTTATTTTCTGCTGTCCTTTAAGATTACTTCCAATTAGAATGGTTCTTTCAGAGAGATGTTCTTTCATCTGCATTTATCAAAAGGAAGTCAAAGTGATTGATGTGGCTTCACCGAGCATTCAATGAACTGTCTGACTTTTTGTGGGGGGGGGGGGGGTGTATGCTAACTCATCCTCTCAAATGTCAGGGGCTGTTAGAGAGTTTTGTCCTAAGGAGGTTCTTGCTAGAATTGAAAAATTCACCATCTCTGCTGTGCATGTGAAGGGAGAACATTTCAATAACGCCTGAAACCGTTTGATACCACATTTTTCACAGACTATCTAAGCTGCAGGTGCACTCTGCATACTCAGAATAGTAACATTGCAATAAGCTTAAACAACATTTCTAGAGAGGTCAAATATGTCTGCAGCCAAGAATGAAGGCCAGGTTTGTGAACACCTCCTTGTATCCTCAACTGTCCTCTCCTGATTTTGTTCTCTTTCATTTTGTGGTGAAATGGTAGCAGCACTAAACCAAATAAGGGGCATAGTTAGGCAGAGGAATGCCTCTTAATTATTGCCCTCCTAATGATTACATGAAATAACTGAGCACCATCCCTTATGTGAATTTATCTCTTGTGACAAAATATGTTTTCAAAAGGCATATGTTTACTATGTAAATATTGTAACAGGAACTCAGAATGTCTAAATATGCTTCTGAGGTTTTATTCTATGTGTTATGCAGATAGGGAGGCTGAGCCTCAAAGCAATCAACTGACTTATTCAAACCGCCTATTTAAGAGAAACGACAGGATTGGAAATCAACCGTGTGTCATTCCAAAGCCATTTTTGAAAGACTGCAACTTATTTCCAAGTGGAATATGCTCATATTTTCCCTTTATTCTCAGACCCTATTGGATTTTATTTTTTTAAGAAATTTTATTATGACATTTTTTATTGTTTAAATGGGGCTTAGTCAACAGAGTTTATTTTCAAGTAACTTGAAAATAAAAAATAGTGCTAGGTATACCCAAGGGCTCATCTGCTGGCTTTCAGTTTTGTTTTGCTTTGTTTTGTTTTCGGTGTGTGTGTGTGTGTGTGTGTGTGTGTGTGTGTGTGTGTGTGTTATTGTTAATATCCAGTCCCAATTTCAGGGTTTGGGTTTATTTGAAATTTATTCTGGAGGTTTAAGTAGAATTGACCTCTTTTGCTATCTCTTCTTAGTAAGCAAATCCTGGACACTTTCCTTTCCACAAGTGCTTCGTGGCAGGGAACATCTTGTCACCATCCAAGGCAGATCTTTTGGAGTGACATATTCTCCTGACTGGAGAGGAAAATATGACCTATACCCCACAAACAGAAAATTTATGTGACTTATATTCCATCATTACTCCTAGTTCCCAGCAAGTGGGTTTTTGTTTCTCAGAGTTTTGACTTTTTCTCTCTTGACTCTTTGTACAGTCACATTTCCGTGGTAATGTTTGATGTCTCTAGCTTCAATCTAAAGGTATAGTCAAAACACATCATTGGTAAGAGGCATAACACTCAGGGTAGTTGTGTCTGTGTGAGCAACAAACTTGGTGTCCTGTATAAGCAAGTAGATAGTTGCAGGAGTTCCAATGAAAGGGTGCTGGATTTCGGAGAAGTCAGCTGCTGAGGCCGTTAGGATTTAATGAAGTGATAAGGATATGATAAATGAGTAGTGGAGGTCAGGGAGAGTCAGATAATTGGATCATTGAGATCTAATGAGATGATTTCTGTAATTGTCTTAAGTGTAGGGCTGTGCTCCTTGCAAGCTCTCAATAAATGGCATTTATTATGAGCACCAAGGTCAATGTGAAAGCTATAGCAAATCAGTACAAGAAAAATCAGCAGTCTCCTGCTTTTTGGTTTTATAAAACATCACTTTCCAGGAATTTAAATGGACCCAGAGTCTGAGGCTAATAAGAAAAGATTTAATGTGATGATGATGATGATGATGATGATTTCCATTCACATCAAAAGAGACAGTTTGACTGACAATTACAATGTCAGATGATGAAATTTAATGATAAGTACATGCACCTAGCAGGGAAAGACTAGTTAGTCTTCATCTTTATTAACAGAAGTTAAATAAGAGTTTTAGGTAGGATCAAAGAGTTCTGAGTTCTGTCACTAGCTGTATAATTTAACTTCTTGCAGCCTTATTTGGTTCCTTAAGGATAAGGAAGAATAATATTTCTTAAAATTGCCCAACAGGAATCCCAGCAGCCCATCCCTGACCTATGGAATCAAAATCACCTTTGGAAGAGTGCTAGGTAGGTGCATTTTGAACAAATATCCCAAGTGATTCTTATGATCAGGTAAGTATGATAAACACTAGGCTACAAGTCTGTAACACACACCCAGATTGCCCTTCTCTAAAAATTCAACAGTGTATGAGTTCCTATTAGTTAAGAACCCATGTTCTCTCTATCCTAATTTCAAGTTCTTAATAAATAGTATTTACTGAGTAAGAGCTATTATTAACTCTTGGAATGGAGTTCCACTGGATCTCTCTCTCTCTGTCTCTCTCATCTCTTTCTGTGTGTGTATAGGGTGTGAGTGTGGTGGGAGATCATGATAGTAATAAGATATTTTGAAAATGGTTATCTAAAGTCACCACTCTTCAGGATGGTTTAGGTATGGCTAAACCAAGCAGGAGGGATGAAAAGATGACCTCATTATCTCTTGAAACCTATGATTTCATGAGAATGATACAGGTTTTGTGCATGACCTTCTCTGTTGAACTCCACTTGTTTGAAATCAGTGAGTCATGAAAAACCAAAATTGCTATAGAAGTGTCAATTTTGAAGACATCTTTGTTTTAGTTAGAAATTTTTTTGTGGAAATATGACTTAAGCTTTGTTTCAAATGATGAGTTGGATTATCCTGGGAAAAGACTCAAGAAAACCCAAGGAAATGGAAGATTTATTTGCTATTAAACACTTGGAAAAAGAAAGAAGTCTCAGTCCATTACTCACAACCAAATGCCCCGTGATAGTGCTCACCCTCTGACAACACTTCTGGAAAGATTAATCGTTCCTGACTCTGACCTGTCCTTTCCACTCTGAGCTCCATCTTCAGTCTGAGGTGTCTGTTTACCACATGTTGGTTCTAATAGTTCACCACCTGGTTAATCATCTCTAACCTATTTATACTCCATTCAATTACTCTTGTGCCAGAATAGTCTGAAACGCTGCTTTGCAAATAACCAATTATCACTCTTAAGAATTCAACAGCATCCATTGTTGTTGGGAGGTAAATGTTATAAAATTAAAGATTCTCAGGTGGGTAGGACCTCACAAATCATGACCATCAGCTTCTCAAACCCAAATATCCTTGTCTGGCATTCAAAGTCCTCTTATTTATTACACATATTAGTCAGAACACTTGTTTACAGATGACAGAAACTTGGGTAAAAAGGGAAATTCAGTGATTCACAAAACTACATACCAAGATTAAAAGATGTGGCTTGAACCAGAGGCTTGGCCATCATCAGGATTCTTTGCTTGTTTCTTCTCCCCAGTTCTTCTGCCATATTGCTTTCTCTGTGGCCACTGGTAGATTTAGGTTCAACATCTTTCTATTTTTAGATGAAAAAAAAAAACAAAAAAAAACCCTTGAAGTAATTCTAAGTGTACAAATCCTAACAAACCTCTCTGATTGATGTTTCTGGGTTGGGGATGGGAGTCCTCAACCCACATTAGAACCATATAAGTTGGAAGTAGGATGAGGAAGAGCAGTTTCCTAAAAAAAAGAGCTGCTTACCAGACAAAAGTAAAAGGTTCTGAGTAGATAAAGCAATTTGTTTTATATATTAAGACTCACAGTGTGTGAGCAATAAACTTCTACAAGTTCATTTTATCCTACTCATTGGATTTTATGCAAATTGCATGGATCTAATCAATGTTTCCCTGACACTTTGTGTACTTTTCTCCTACAAAGTCTAGCTAAAGTTACTGCTTCTTCACCTGTGTGAGGTTTGGAGATGACGTTTAATGTGCCATGTTTATACAACTCAATCAGCACCAAGTACATGATATTTGGTATTAGTAATTACTCTTTCATGTGTATATCCTGTTTCTTCAACTAGATTAGAACAATCCTCAGAACAGATGTATTTAAACTTCATTACAGAGAGAATTGCTGCTGGCTATTATTACCATTAAATCCCTGTTTTAAATTTCCTACATTTGGAAAGAGAAATTTGGAAAACAACAGCAAGAAAGACAAAGAATTAGACCATAGTTTTATTCAGCACCAGCAATGATAATTCTCCTAATTGAACAGATAATAGACACTGAGAACTTTAATCAAGGGAAGAGGATAGTAAAAGTTTATCCCTCGGATTGATTTTGGGCATTGGGTCAGGAAGTAGCTACCCAGGAAGTAGAAAGCCCTGGGAGTTATTTCCAGGGCTTTAGGTCTCTGCCTTAATAAAGAAGGACTTGGAGTTCTCTCTTCTCAGAACTATCTCTCAAACCCACTCATCTCTATACCCACACATTAGTACCTTCTGTTTGGCAAGTATAGTTTCAGAAATACTGAATTATAACAACCCAGGACTCTATGCTCCTGAGTGCAATGTTTTGCAAATGTATCTCTTGCTTAGAACTGGGTACAGAGTGCATTTTCTTGATTACTCTAAATTTATCACTCAAAAATATTGTTTTAATGAATAAAAAAATGAGATTTTCAAAGTATAAAGAAAGAACTGAAGGAGTCTATTAATAAGACACTTAAAATAAAAATAGTGGTTATATAAAAAAGAATTCATAGAATGTTTTTGCTGACAGACACAATGTAACCCAATCATATGTGCCGGCATATTAATCCAAAATAAAAAAAGAATAAGGGTTTTCAAAGTTATCTCTTAGTCTCAACATTTACTAGCACATCAAAAATACCATACAATGGAGTAAGAGCAAGATGGCGGCCAAGTAACAGCTTCCCTGCAACTGGGCACTGTAAGTCTGGGGAGATAAGACTCCAGGCATCTCTGGCTGGTGGGATCTGCCTATAATCATCTCATTGAGGACACAGGGAGTCAGTGAGAGACCTCTGGACCCCAAAAGGAGGACAAAAACAGTGGAAAACTGGCAAGTGGTTGCATATGTTCAATCAGTCTAATCCCGCCGGCAGCTGTAAGTACAGCAGCAGTGAGACTGCAAATTGGAAAGGCCTTACCTGTGAACTGTTTTGGTGTTTTTGGACTTGGCACTCAGTTGAACTGCCTTGGGGGAGCTTTGGCAGGCGTGCGGAGAACTTTGGGTGTTGTCTAGGGCCCTGGATTGAGCCACTGAGCCAGACAGAGCTAATAGTGTTCAGCTGTGGGACACTCTGATCCATTGTGAGAGAACTGCCCTGACAAGCTCCACCCTCAGGGTCACAGAGGAAAGATCGGGCAGGAGCTAGTAATCTAGTGACTGAGCAGCCTAAAGGCAGGGACTGAGCCACCTTATAGCCTTAACCCTCAGGGGCAGAGTGAGACACTTTGTGTACATTTTGGCACACTGGGTAAGTGGATAGTCACTTCAGCAGTGATCCCAGCAAGAAGCACTTTCCTGAGAAAGCTTCTGCTTAGCCAAGTTTAGAAGTTTAAAGTGCCTTTTTAGAGGGCTGAAGAGAGATTTAGGGTCTCTACCCTGTGGGGTTTGAGAAATCAACAGAGGCCTCCAGTTGTGTCAGCATTGTGATTAACATCTCATACCCCAGAAGACCACCTGTTGCCCAGACAATATTCAACAAGATATATATACTGCTTTTTTGTTTATTTGTTTGTTTGTTTTGTTTTTTTTATTTCTACCTTTTTCCTACAGATTTTTTCTTTTCTTTTTTTTCTTCCTTTCTTTTCTTTCTCTATTTTTCTAGTTTAAATACAATTTCCCATCACTGCCTTTTTCAATAATTAGAACTTCATTTTTGCTAGTGTTTCTACCCCTATTATTTGGTTTTTCACACAATTTTATCCCATAAAGTTTTCTGTTTGCTTGTTTTGGTTTGATTTATAGCATTTTTGTCTTCCCTCTCTACTTGGTGGAGGTGGGGTACTGTGTCGGATAAGGCTAGCAAAGAGCTGCTGACCTCAAGGGAACCACCCAACTGGGCACCCCCAGAGGTTGGGGTTTTTTAAGGTTGTGTCAAAGTACCCTACTGCACACCTATATTGTCTCCCTCCTTCTGTGCCTCTCTTATTTTTGTCAATATTCTCTTTTACCCACACCCTCTCCTTTCTATATTTTCTTTTCTTCCTTCCTTTTAACCCTTCTTGCTCTTCAACCTTCTCATCCTCTGGTCCTGTACCAAAAGGACTCATTGAAACCCTAGTCCACAGGCACAGGAACTTAAAGAGCAAGAGGAAGTGAAAGGAAAATTAGGGCAATGAAACAGATAAAAGAAATCATTCATGAGGAAAGATCAGCAGAAAACTCCTGGAAACATGAAGAACCTGTCCAGAGCAATCCCTCCAAGGGACCATGAGGTAGCTATTGCAGAGGATTCCACCTAAATTCCCTAAATTCTAGGGAATTTAGAATACACATGATAAAAACAATGAAGGAACCCGCTAATAAAGTGGAAAATAACCAAAAGGAAATCCAAAAACAGAATCAAATAAGAGATGAATGATATGAAAAATATACAAAGGATATAGCAGAGTTGAAGGAACTGAAGCAGTCACTTAGGGAACCAAAAGATGCAATAGAAAGTATCAGCAACAGGTTAGACCATGCAAAAGAAACAATTTCAGGGGTAGAGGATGAAGTTCTTGAGATAACTCAGATAGTTAAAGAGTCAGTAAAGAAGAGAGAGAAAGCAAAACATTCACTGACAGAATTATGGGACTTTATGAAGCATTCCAACATATGAGTTATAGGAATCCCAGAAGGCAAAGAAGAATGCCCCAGAGGAATGGAAGCCATACTAGAGAATATTATAAATGAAAATTTCCCAAATATCACCAAAGATTCTGACACACTCCTTTCAGAGGGATGTCAGACCCCAGGTCGCCTCAACTCTAACCGAGCTTCTCCAAGACACATTGTGATGAACCTGTCCAAAGTCAAGACAAAAGAAAAGATTCTTCAAGCTGCCCAGAGTAAGTGCCAGTTGACCTACAGGGGCAAATCCATCAGAGTGACTACAGACTTCTTTAATGAAACTTTCCAAGCAAGAAGATAATGCTCATCTACCTTTAATCTACTTAAACAGAACAATTTCCCACCCAGAATTCTATATCCTGCTTAGCTAAGCTTTAAAATTGACAGAGAGACCAAATCATTTATGGATATACAAACATTGAGGAGACTCGTCACAACAAGACCAGCTCGACAGGAAATACTTCAATGTGTTGTACACACTGACCATCACAATATATCAGCAGCAAAATAAGAACTCAGAAATTAAAGGACAGAACCTAACTTCCACGCTGATACAAAAGATAAAACTAAGCAATGGACTCTCACAAAATAAGATGAATAGAATACTACCACACTTATCAATTATCTCAATAAATGTTAATGGCTTGAATTCCCACTGTAGAGACTTAGATTGGCTGACTGAATTAAAAAATACAAGCCATCCATTTTCTGTCTGCAGGAAACACACCTGGCTTCAAAAGACAAATTAAAACTGTGAGTCAAGGGTTGGAAGACAATTTTTCAGGCAAATGGAATTCAGAAAAAAAGAGGAGTTGCAATCTTATTTTCAGATACATGTGGATTTAAAGCAACTAAAGTCAAAAAAGACAAAGATAGTCACTTTATATTTGTCAAGGGAAAAATACAACTCTTGAAACAAATGTTTCAATTCTAAATATTTATGCACCCAATTTAAATGCTCCCAGATTCTTGAAACAGACCTTACTCAGTCTGAGCAATATGATATCCGATAATACCATAATAACAGGGGACTTTAACACTCCTTTTACAGAGCTGGACAGACCCTCTAAACAGATATTAAACAAAGATATAAGAGATTTAAATGAGACCGTAGAACAACTGTACTTGATAGCTGTATATAGAATACTCCATCCCAAAGATAAAGAATATACATTCTTCTCATCACCCCATGGAACATTCTCCAAAATTGATCATATTCTGGGACACAAAACAAATATCAACAGAATCAAAAGAATTTAAATTTTACCTTGTATCTTCTCAGATCATAAGGCACTAAAGGTGGTACTCAACTCTAACAAAAACATTCAACCCCACACAAAAGCATGGAAATTAAACAATCTTCGGTTGAATGACAGATGGGTGCAGGAAGAAATAAAACAGGAAATCATTAACTTCCTTGAGCATAATAACAAGACACAAGCTACCAAAAACTGTGGGATACTGCAAAAGCAGTTTTGAGAGGAAAATTTATCGCTTTAGTTGCCTACATCCAAAAAACAGAAAGAGAGCACATCAACAAACTGACAAGCCATCTATGGAAATGGAAAAAAAAGAACAATCTAAGCCTAAACCCAGTGAAAGAAAAAAATATCCAAAATCAAATCAGAGATCAGTGGAATTGAAACAAAAGAATCATTCAGAAAATTAATGAAACAAGGAGTTGGTTTTTTAATAAAATAAATAAAATAGATAAACCATGCCAGACTAACG
>CAUYPK010107221.1:0-14398 GCA_963574355.1 Loris lydekkerianus
TTCAGGATTTATAAACATTTATTTACAAGACTTTACTGCCTTAAATGGGGTTTTCACTTAATTAAATGTGCCATTAAATATTGTGGGTTAAATAGTTCAGTGGAATACAGTTCAGTTCAGCCGCCTACCTCTTCAGCACAGCCTCGACTTGTGGACTAAGCTGAAGCACCGCCCCCTCAAGCAGATGGCAGAAGACGACTGGAGACTACGTGCATTTGATTAGGTGTGCATGCACTGAATCAAATAACCTGCATGACCCGAGTATAAGCCAAGTTCGGGGTTTTTGGCACAAATTTTGTGCCGAAAAAACTCGGCTTATACTCGAGTATAGACGGTACTTTAGATAGGTTAAAAAATGAGAGGATTAGTTTTGTACCCGTCAAATTTGTCAGTAAGAAGAAAAATATGCTTAGCTTTCCATTCTGTGGGTACTTTGCCTTCTTTGAGTACCATTATTTAAGAGTGAATTTTTTCCAAATTTGTTTTAAATTTTTGTTTACTGTCATTTCCATTTGTATTCATAACAGAATGCAGTGACATGTGTGTGGGAATATAAAGTAGAGATTAATGATAGATCCTCAGCAGCTTGTTCTAGCACTGGCATGTGAAAAAGAAAAATGTTGTGGGTGAATTAGGCTCTAGTTTTGCCCCAGACTCGTCTTATGAGTTTAGTTAAGTCCTTTTAACTTTCCAACCCACATTTGAGATAGGTACCTCCTAGCATAGATTGAAATTATGAGAATTGCCAGCAAAATCAGCAATTCTGGAAAAACTTGTTAAATACTTTGAAAGTGTGAGAAATTGACCTTTTAGAGAGATTTTTATAGCAGATTCTGGAATAAACCTTTAAGCTCAGTCTTCACCCACAATCGATTTTGTATTACATTTGCATTTTGCCTTCTTATTCTTTATATTATACCTGGTTTTTCTCAGCCTCACTCTTTTTAAAATAATGTATTCCAAAATGCTTGCTTCTGTGATTTCACCATCTTCCATAATTGTGAAAGTATACCTCAGGGATAAATAGATGGAAGACAGGATATCAAACTCTGTTTCCAGACACCTACTTTTTCTTGCTCGTCTTGGGTGGAAATGTTGAGTGCTAAGTAATGTTTGTAGATGGTTAATTATCAGTTCACACAATATGATATTTTTATCATATGCTTTTGGTTTATCATCAACGGAAGTAAAAGTTGAAAACATATTTTTCTCCATCCAGTTTTACTTGTGGATATTTGGAATAGTTTGTTGCCCACATCTTTTGGTTTTTCGTGGAGTTCTTGGCCTGAAAACAGTGTGACTGTTCAGTATTTCACTATTTTTCTAATGTGCTCAAAAAGCTTTATTATTGGGACTTTCCTTAGGTAAAACATAAAAGTATTATGGTTGTTATTTTTAAAATTTAAAAATTTTACCATTTAAAAAAATTAATGTCAGTTGCAAACAATAAGGTCAGAAGCTTTTCTAAATATTGCCTAAGCTATTGTTTTTATTTTTAATTTTAGGAAAACTAACTTTGTTTTCCTCATTATAAAAGTAGTATGTAGTCTTGTGTTGCTTAAAGATAGGGATAGTTCTGAGAAAAGCATTGGTAAGTGATTTCCTTGTTATGCAAACATCATAGAGTATATTTACATAAACCTCCTTGGTATAGTCTATTGTTTTTTTTGGCCATAAGGTGTAGCCTATGTCTCCTAGGCTACAAACCTATACACCATGTTACTGTACTGAATACTATAGGTATTTGTAACACAATTGTAAATATATGTGTATCTAAGCATATGTAAATATAGAAAGGGTATAGTAAAAATAAGTATGAAAGATAAAAAATGGTCCGGCTATACTTAGGAAGTTTGCAGGGCTGGAAGTTTGCTTTAGGTGACTGAGTGAGTAGTGAGTGAATGTGAAGGCCTAAGAGATTACCATATACTACTGTAGATTTTATAATCACTGTACACTTAGGCTACACTAAATTTATAAAATAATATTTTTTCTTAAAAAAGATTAAATGCTTAAATTTTTACTATAAGTTTTTGATTTTAAAAACTTTTTGATTATTTTGTAATAACATTTAACTTAAAAGATAAACAGTGTATAGCTGTACAAAAATATTTTCTTTTTTTGTATTCTCAGTCTATAAGCTTTGTTCTATTTCATTATACTTTTACTTTTTAAACATTTTTCTTAAAAGCTAAGACACAAACAGACACATTAGCTGAGGCCTACATAGGGCTAAGATCATCAATATTACTTTCTTCCATCTCTACATCTCGTCTCACTGTGGAAGGTCTTCAGGGCCAATAAAGGCTTGGATCTGTCATCTTCTATGACAACAATGCCTCCTTCTGGAATACTTCATGAAGGGCTTTCCTGAGGGTATTTTACAGTTAACTTTTTCTTATATTAAGTGGGAGACATTCTAAAATGAGGATAAAAAGTACTTTAGTAATTTGATAAATCTGTAATACAGTTGTTTATTATCAAGTATTATGTATTATACATAATTGTTATGTGCTCTATACTTTTATATAACTGACAGCACAGTAGGTTTGTTTACAGCAGCATCACCAGAAACAAGTGAATCGTGCATTTTGCTTTGACTATTCTATATCGGCCTGTCATTAACCTAATAATCTTTATGTGGCACATGACTGTGTATTCATTTTAGAGAACTTGGAAAATGCTAAAAAGGTACAATGAAGGGTGGTGCCTGTGGCTCAAAGGAGTAAGGTGCCGGCCCCATATACTTGAGGTGGTAGGTTCAAACCTGGCTCTGGCCAAAAACTGCAGAAAAAAAGGTACAATGAAGAAAACATGCATCATTAATCATGTATCACTCAGAAAGAGATTATTAGCACTTCAATAGATTTTATTCTTTTTAAAAAGATATGTAACACACACATATATATATAAATGAACTATTAGGCATAGTTCAGTACTTATATTTTTCACTTGTCATGAAGTGCTTAATATGTAACATATGTAAATTATAAAGCATAAAAAAGTATCATTACAGTACTACCCAGGTTAAAGTAGACATTATTAACATCTTTGAAGCCCTCTGAGTTACTCCAGCTTCATCATATCCCTGTTTCCTCCCCAACCAGAGATGACCAGGATGCTACATTTTGTGTACATTATTTGCCTTTGTTTTTTGTATTTATGTGTCTATCCATGTATTATATATTATTTCATTTCCCTTGTTTTTAATCTTTAAGGGTTACACATCTAGGCTTGTATTTTATATTCAACATTATCTTGCTCCAAATCATCCCTATCTTTATAGCTCATTCATTTTCATTGTTCAAATATCATGTATATTTAACTTTTGAAGGTAGATATTTGTAGATGACACTGGCCTAGAAGGTGTTTGAATCTTATAAAAAGATGATCTCTATGTTTAGTAATACTTTTGCTTGGTATATTATGTGATATTAAAATAACTGTATTAGCAGTTTGGGGGCTACTATTTTCATGGTATAGCATTGTCCATATTTTTATTTTTTGAAAATAAGTTTTTAGATGTGTATCTTATAAATAGTTTATGGTTGGACTTTTAAAACTGTTTAGTGTAACTATCGTTATTAATTGGTGCATTCAGTCCATTTATATTTAATCTTCTCCAGTCTAAGAAGCATCCATTTCTCCACCTAGTATTGGGAACTACATTATTGGAGATTGGTATTTAGAAACCAAAATTCTGGTTTCTGGGAGTGGTCATTGCTACTGAGGTGTCATTGGTTCTAGTTCATCTCAGTGGACATAACTAGGTAATATATATTACATTAACGCATGTTTACACCATATACATTTAGTTTTTCTATGTCGTTTTTTTTTTTTTAGAGACACAGTCTCACTTTATTGTGCTTGGTGTGGTGTCACAGCTCACAGCAACCTCCAACTCCTGGGCTTAGGTGATTCCTTTGCCTCCGCCTCCTGAGTAGCCGGGACCACAGGTGCCCACTACAATGCCTGGCTATTTTCTTATTGTAGTTCGGCCAGGGCTAATGGTTTTACTATTTTATTATTAGGAAATCTACTACTTTATCACTAGCAATATGTTTTGTTTTGAAATTAATTGCCTGATATTAGGATAGCCATACCAGTGTTTTTTTGTTTTTTTTTTTGAGACCCTGGATAGAGTGCTGTGGTATCATCATAGCTCACAGCAACCTCAAACTCTTAAGGTCAAGAGATCCTCTTGCCTCAGCCTCCTGAGTAGTTGGGACTATAGGTGTGTGCCACCATGCCCAGCTAGCTTTTCATTTTTAGTAGACATGGGGTCTCATTGTTGCTCACCAGCTTTTTTTTTTTTTTTTTTTTTAAATGATTACTATTTGTATGGTATATATTTTTCTACCTCTATACTTTAGCCTCCCTTTGTTTTTATGTGTAATGTGTGTTTTTGGTAAATAGCATAGATTTGGTTATTGCTGTTTGTATTTTTAATCCATTTTCATAATGTCTTTTAAAAGGCGTTTTTAGTTCATTTACTTTTGTCATAAATCTCTATATGATTGCATTTAAATCTTTCATCTTGTTTTTTTATTTGACACGTTTCTTATATTCATTCGTTCCTCCTTTCTTGTTTTCCTTTGGGTTTATTGAGCATTTTCTAGAATTCATTTCCTTTTCATTTTACTTTTTAGCTATATACAAATTTTTAGTGCTAGCTCTAGAAATTTAAATATTTGTTCATCACATATCATGGTTTATACTAGGTAAGAAACTCTTTACATGCTTCATACCAGTATAATGCTATTTACTTCCACTCCTATCCTTTGCGTTATTGCTATATTATATTTTATTCCAATTATTTTACATATTCCATAACATATTATTACTATATGTTTTAAAAATGGTAAATTTTAAAATAAATTTTAAGAAGTATTTGTTATATTTACCCACCTATTTATATTGTTTGGTACTTTTATTTTTTTACTCCTTTAGTCTCTGGCCTTCTTTCTGGGATCATTTTCCTTAGTCTTAAGCTCTTTAATTTATTGTAGTACAGGTCTGCAGGAAAAACTTCTCTTGACTTTCACTTCTCTAAGCATGTATTTATTTCATATTTTCTTTTAAAGGTTATCTTTACTAGACATAAAACTCTATGTTAATTTATTTTTTCTTCAGCACTTTAAACATGTCATTCATTCCATTATCTTCTGTTTCCATTATTTCTCATAAGTCAATTGTATTCTAATTGTTTCTCCTCTGAATATAATGTGTTTAATTTTTCTAGCTTTTCTTAATGTTTTTCTTTTATTGTTTACAGAATTGACTATGTATTTTTTTTTTTTTTATTTTATTTTGTTGTGTTTATGTGTTTAGGTTTTATACCTTTTGGTGTTTAAGCTTCTTGAAATTCAGACTTAAAGTATTTTTATAAATTTGGAAAATTTTTGGCCAGTGTCACCTCAAATACTGTTTCTTCCCTATCTTTTTTCTTTCTTTCTTTTGGAAATGATCCTTTTTCATGCGCTTGGATATTTTGGGTGCATTAATGCTTTCTTCTGGTTTGTTCAGTCTGCTTTTAAGAACACCCATAAAATTCCTCATTTTAGATATTGTATTTTTGTTTTCATTTCTCTGCTGAAATTGTCTGTTTTTTTCTCTCTTGTTTCATCTAAATCAGTATGTGCTTGAAATTCTTTACCTATTTGCTGTAATTATTTAGATGTTTTCGTCTGCTAATTTGAACATCAGTCTGTTTCTTTTGCTGTTTGTTCTCCTAATTATGAATCTTGTTTTTCTACTTTTTTCCTTGTCTCATAATTTTTGATTATTTGTGATTACAACAGGGCTTTGCAATAAGCATCTCCTTGTTTTCTGATACCATCTATATCTTTCCATATATTGCCTATGGGTGGAAGTGGGAAGTGAGGTAGTAATTGAAAGGTGGGAATAACTAGCTTTGTTTTTGGGACTTCTCTAGATTCTATTCCCCCACACTAACTGAAGTATCATTATTAAAAATTTGATTTCTCCTTGTTCCAACAATGTTCCTTCGTCTAGGCCAGACTTACTCCTCTTTCTGCCTGCGGCCTAGACTTGATACCTGCCTCTAGTGATACTAGTGGATGCCAGTCTCTGTGAATACAGTACTTTACTCTTTAGGGTTTCTCCCCCATCTATATTTCTTCTAGCCTTTTAAAGAATTTTTTTCACTTTTTAGTATAAATTTTCATTATTATGGATATGATGAGAGTAATGGTCTTTGTAGCCTTCTGCAACATATCTAGAATTGAAAGTTATTTTTATTTTTTGAATTTCATTTTTAAAAATATCTATTGGCTTTGGCATTCATTACTGAAACATTATTGTGAAGGGAAAGTAGCTCTAAATCTCATGACTACTGTTTGTGTGAAAACAATGAAAGGGACTTATAAAGAATCTTTGGTTTAGTAAAGCTATATGCATAGTTGACTATTTGAGGAAGAGACTGAATTTGCCAGGAACAATTAGGCAACTGATGACCATTAAAATTAAGGTATGTAATGGTCTTTTAGTTTATGAAGTACTCTTAATGATTTCTAGGATCAATGATTTTTTTTTTTACCCCTTACAAAAAGGCTACTCTGAAATTTATGTTTAGTATCTAGAAATCTTGCTAAACTTTATTGTTTGTCTTTTATCATTTGCTTTTCGACTTGCTTCCCTTTTATATCTTCTTTGTGATGGTACAGTGTAACTTACTAATGTCTTATGGCTTTTCTAAGTTCCTTAAAGCTTCAGACTTTTGTGTACCATCTGTTAATGCTCCGTTCTGATATTTCATAAACCTCAAGAGTTCCTGGAGGGCTTTGTTAGAATCATGTTTGTTATATTCTGCTTACATTTGCTAGCATCACACGTTCAGGTCTAAAAAACATTGTTTAGTTCATTTAACTTTATTTATTTATTTGAGACAGAGACTCACTTGGTCTTCCTCGGTGGAGTACTGTGGTGTCTTAGCTCACAGCAACCTCAATCTCTTGGGTTGAAGTGATTCTCTTTCCTCAGTCTCCCAAGTAGCTGTGAGTACAGGTGCCTGCCACAATGCCCAGCTGTTTTTTGCTCTTGCTTAAGCTGGACTTGAACTCATGAGCTCAGGCAATTTACCCGCCTTGGCCTCCTACGAGCTGAGAGTAGAGGCTTGAGCCACCGTGCCCTACCCTTTAACCTTATTTTAAAAATTATTTATTTTTTTGTTTCTATAATTTTTAATTAATTAATTAATTAGTTTGTTTCAGGCAGAGTCTCACTTTGTCACTCTTGATAGAGTGTCATGGTTTCATAGCTCACAGTAAACTCTTGGGCTTAAGCTTTTTTTTTTTTTTTTTTAAGAGTTTCACTATGTTGCCCTTGGTAGAGTGCTGTGGTGTCACAGCTCACAGCAATCTCAAACTTTTGGGCGTAAGCGATTCTCTTGCCTCAGCTTCCCAAGTATCAAGGACTCCAGGAGCCCACCACAACACTTAGTTATTATTATTTTTTTTAATCGCAGTTGTCATTGGTTAGCTGGCCCAGGCAAGTTTGAACTCACTAGCCTGGTTGTATGTGGCTGGTGCTGTAACCACTGTGCTATGGGGGTGCTGAGCCACCCAGCTATTTTTTAGGGAAGAGGTCTCACTCTGGCTCAGGCTGGTCTTGAACCTATGAACATAGGCAATCCATCCACCTTGGCCTCCCAAGTGTTGGTATTACAAGTGTGAGCCCGTGTGCCTGACAATTTTTTATTTTTAAATATTATGAGTGTGTAGTAGTTATATCTTTATAGGGTACATGTGATGTTTTGATATTGGCATACAGAGTGAATTAATCAAATCGGGGTAACTTGAGTCTCCATCACCTTAGGCATTTATCATTTCCTTGTGTTAGGAACATTCTAATTTCACTCTTTTAGTTATTTTAAAATATATCCTTATTGGTGATTATAGTCACTTTGTTGTTCTATCAAATACTGTTCATTTTATCTAACAATATTTATCTTTATCTGCCCCCCTCCTTAATACTCTTCTCAGCTTCTGGTAACAATCTTCTACTCTCAGTCTCTGTAAGATCAATTGTTTTTAATATTTAGCTCCCCTGTATGAATGAGGACATGTGAGATTTGTCTTTGTGTGCTTCTCTTATTTCACTTAATGTAATTTTCTTCAATTATCTCCATGTTGTTGCAAATAGCAGAATTTCATTCTTTTTTGTGGCTACATAATATTCCACTATGTATATACCAAAATTTCTTTATCCATTCATCCATTGATAGGCATTTAGTTTGATTCCCAATCTTGACTATTGTGACTAGTGCTGTAGTAGACATGGGAAGGCAGATATCTTTTTTATATACTGAATTGCCATTTTTTAATTTTAATTTTAATTTTTTGAAACATAGTCTTACTTTGTAGCCTTCAGTAGAGTGCCATGCCATCATAGCTTACAGCAACCTTAAATTCTTAGGGTCAAGTAATCCTCTTGCCCAGCCTCCCTAGTAGCTGGGACTACAGGTGCCTGCCACGACACCAAGCTATTTTTTTAGAGATGAGATCTCACTCTTGCTCAGGCTAATCTCTAATTACTGAGCTCAAGCAATCAATCCACCTGCCTATGCCTCCCAGAGTGGGAGGATTACAGGTGTGAGTCACTGTACTCTGTCAAGAATTTTGCCTTATTTTGGTTGTCTACTTAGCAGTGGGATTTCTGGGTCATGTGGTAGTTCTAAATTTAGTTTATTTTAGGAACCTACATACTGTTCTTCAGTTGGGTTATAGCCTTCACATGAAAGCTATGAATTAGCTTTATACTAGGGCTGAGTACATTGGATACTTTTTCTTCCATTCTTGAGATACTTTGCTAAGAAGAATATGTTCCAGCTCCATCCATGTAAACATGAAAGAAGTAAAGACTCCATCTTTCTTTAAGGCTGCATAATATTCCATGGTATACATGTATTACAATTTGCTAGTCCATTTGTGGGTCGATGGGCACTTGGGCTTCTTCCATGACTTAGCAATTATGAATTGGGCTGCAATAAACATTCTGGTACAGATGTCTTTGTTATATTGTGACTTTTGGTCTTCTGGGTATAAACCTAACAGAGGAATTATAGGATCGAATGGCAGGTCTATTATTAGGTCTCTAAAGTATTCTCCAAACATCCTTCCAGAAATCAGTAAAATGTGAACTTTTTAGTCTTAGAATGTAAACATTGGAAGAGAAAGATCAAGGAATCAGTAAAAATACCAATTGAAGCACTGGCTGAAATTTGTGTCAGTAAAGTAACGAGGCTTTTATTCACTTCATAGAGGGAACTTGACTAAGTGGAGCCCAGGCGGCATGTTGACAATGACATTGTTCTGGAAATTGTTTCCGCCTTGTTTCTTGGCTCTCGGAATAATTAGCAAATCTTCGGACACTGCTTTTTTCTCTCTTGTCTTGAAATTGAAGTGAGATGGAAGTTAAAGAGAACTTTCACGGCTGATGATGTGAGAGGAAGATCCCAAGATTATTCTTGTACATTTTTTTCTCATTTATTTATTGACGTAATATCTTCTCTTTGAAGTAAAGACCATCGGCTAATCTGTGAATTGGTAAAAATTATTTTGGAAAGCTGAGGACATAAAATTACATCGGGTATTTCAATTGCCATGTTGATAAAAGATTATTTGAAGGCAAACCAAAATTCTTCCTAAGAGACATTGCCATATTCACGAGCCTAATAGTTCCTACCTCTACATTTCATTGTCTTTTGGGGAACCAAGTGTGCGTGTACGAGAGATGCTGGGAGCAGTACAAATTAGAGGTACGGATATACTCAGAAGGCCTGTGATGGAACCTATACCCAGGAGTTATCAGCCAAGATGCATCACTTTAGATCAGAAGTCATATGTTCCAGATAATCTAATAAAAAATCCATTAAGTATAAAATGAAACCCTGTTCAAAAAGGCAATTAATTTTCTGTTTTAATTTAATTATTGATTGTGCAAAGACATTCAGTTGATCATGTCGACCTGTTTTATTTTCTTTTCCTTTCTTGTGTTATAATGTCATGTTTGTCTCTCTATAAAATTTAAATAATTACATTAAGTTAAATCCTGCCAAGTTTGAGGAAAAAATAAATCTGGTTCTTTTTCTATTGTGGTGATTGTAACAGTAATGTATATTCAATAAACATTTAATAGAATATTTAATTCTAAACTGGTAGGTATAAAGGAGCAATTACTTTAGCTACATCCTCTAGTAACCATTTCAATGTCAACTCGTCTTCTTAGACATGGAGTAGAAGGTCTGATGGCCTAGTAGACATGATTCAGTAATAGAACACTGTCATTAAGAAATTAATGGAATTCAGGTTTTAAAATAAAAATGTAGGAATTAGATACATAAAATATTCCTTATTAGAAAATTTAATATTTCTTGGTAAGGCAGATTTGGAAAATGTTGAGAGAGTTTGAAGGTAGCATTGCGATGCTTATGTGGATTAGAAAATTAGTTAAGGATTGGAACTATTTAGGAATGGTAAAGACCATGCTGAGAGAGGACTCTTGGGAGGCTCAGTTCCTCATGAGTAAGAGGAAGGACCTGAACGGAGTCCCACTTCTGTCATTTGCGAGTTGTGAGACCCTGAGCAAGCCTTTCCTTTGCTAGCCTCAGTTTCTTCTAAGAAATGGGAACAATAAGAATACTTTTAAATTTTGGCATGAAGATTGAATGAAACAACATGTAGAACTTTTATCACCGTGTGTGGCACAAACTAAGTGCTTAATCAATAATGGCTCATGTTATATAGCTTAGGAGAGGTGTTTTTTTTTTTTTTTTTTTTTTCCACTGAATTCATAACAAGAAGAAAGGCGTTAACATCACAAGTCTAAACTAAGTTCAATATAAGAAAAACTTTTCTGACAATGAATATCTTACATATTTTATAGACTCTTGAGAGAGTCTATAAAATTTCTTCTCTAGCAATTTCTTTGAAATCGATCTGTTCTGAGATACAAATACAATGCTATATCGAACGTTTATTTGAGTCACAGTACTTAGAAATAGAGGAAGACTAGGAATGGGCCCTTTATGAAGAAGGGTCATTTTGAATATGATAAATAGTTGAATGCTTGAACATTACTGAAGAATTAAAAAGGACACTGTGACAAAATATAATGCTTCCTACAATATCGCTCCTCAATTGTTTGAAATAAGTTTAGTCTCTGATTAGAACATTATCTTCCTGAATCAAATGGGGCTACTGTGTCTCTGGATGATTTAAATACTTCCAAAGAGCATTGTGAGGTACCGTATTCCTATGCTGAAAACCAGCAGTTTATCAGGAGGGATGTGTGTCCAGTTATATCTATAGCAAGAAATAATTCCTAAATAAGATAGCTAAGAGTGGGGTGGGAAAAAAAATTGAGTACAACATAAATATTTCAGAAAACAAAACAAAAACAAACAAAAAAAATCCCACTTCCACTTTTTAGTAATCTTCAATTGTTTGAAATTAATAGATTGACTCTTTGGTATCATTATGGTTGAAGGTACTTGTACGAAAAGCTTCTCTTTTCTAGGCGTTTAATTCTCCCTGCAGATAAATGCGAGGGTGGCAGGTGAAGCCTGGCTGCCTTCTTTCATGGTTGACCCATTTGGTTCCCTTGCAGATGAGTCAGTACTTCCGGTCTTGTCCCCAGACCTGAGAAATGATTGGTCCAGGTGCTCCTGGCCCCTCTGACGTGGGCAACTTTGGGGAGCTACAATCCATCCTCCTATAGCCTGAGTTTTCTGTGTGGCCCCGCTGTGTGGCTCTAACTTGGGGTAACTACCAGCCGACTGTTCCAATTCCCTGGCTTTCACACAAGCTCCCAGCCCTCTGAAGGGCTGTGCTGTGGACTTTCTCTTTCATCTCTTATTCCCCTCCCTAAGTCCTACTTGCCCTTTCTCACCTTTACTGTCTCTGAATCGTTAAGTATAGGATGCAGCTACCCTCCCGCCAGGATCTGCTTACACTTTTCTCTCTCCTACTAGACTGTGGACCCTGGGAGAAAGGGAACTTTACAGATTCATTTTTGTGTCCCTACTGTGTCCTTAGACATGGTGGGTACTCCAGAGGCATTGAATAAATAAATGAAGGAAGGAACTTCTATCCAAACTCCCAGTGCCCACCCTACCCTCCAAGGCTGACACTTGCTCCTCGGACAGATTCTCACTTCTCCCGCACTCATCACTGTTCTTCCTGCTTCCTGAATTTCCATTGCTTTAGTTGCCCTATCATGTTTATTTCATTTTTGTCCAGTTGTATGTAAATTATAAGCCAAATGTCTTGTGGTTATGAATGGGGCACAAAGAACACAAAAAGAACAAATACATGAAAAATGACACTGTTGATTTCTAGTTGGTCATGTCTAGCCCCAGAAGTCTCTTTTGAATTCCATACTCCTATTTCTCATTTGTAAACATTGTTGTGTTTCATCTCTTGTTTTAATTGTCACAAAGAGCTCCCAGTCCCTTACCAGTCATTCAAGGGGACCTGTTTTACATTCACTAAAGCACTTGAACACGTTGCCGTGTTAACTCTCCGACTCAGCTTGTTTGCTGTGTTTGTTGTTGGCTTCATCCGTAAGCACATACTCTGCCGGGGCTTCGAAGCCCCTCCAACCCAGTACACCAGCACCTGTCGCACCTTATCTTCCTCATTCTCCAACATAAACACGCACATGCGCCCTGCCAGTCTTGCCTGCACTCTGCTCCGTTCCTCTCAGAGAACACACGCCCATCATCTTCCCAACATTCTCATCTGTCCTGTGCTTGAAAACGTGCTGGTTTATGGATTCCGTCTTTGACTATCCTGGCTCATCCTGAGACTTCTTGACTCATCGTCTACTTTACTTAGAGATGGTTCCGCATATTTTGGTGATTCACTGTTTCCTGGTTGCTTTGTGCTAATCAAATATAAATTGTTATCAATTAATTTTATTTCTGCAAAGTTATCACAAGCTCCTAGTAGAGATAAGACTATAAACATCTCTCTCCCAACTGTAAATAAGGGCCTATTTCGGTCATGGACACATAATAGTTATCCCAAGATACACCAGGTGATAGTGACAGTATTTCTCCAACCTTTGTCTCTTTTGGAAACTGCCTTCCACCTCCAGCTCTCCATTTCTGTGACATGTGGAAAACTGCTTTGTATTGAATTATCATGAGGTTAATTTTCCTCTTTGAATTTCTCCACTCTTTTCTTTGGTGTCCTTAAAAATAATTCTTTCCCAGTGATATTCCTTTCCGGTCTCTCAGTAATTTCCCTTTCTTGCCTTCTGATCCCTTCTTCCCAGCAAATTGCCCTCTCTGGGATTGGCTCCCTTGTACCCATATAAAATTACAAGGTATTTTCTTCTACTGCTTCTTGGTGTCAAAATCCAGGATAGCTTTGACCCCTCCACAATTTATTTAATAACCTCCATATCATCCTTGTGCCTGACTTAGAACTAAAAATAATTTTTCCTTTTTGTTATCTTAGGGGATCCTTTAGATACAAAAAGCTAGAAATTTAGCTAAAGGCCTGAACATCATTAAATAGATCTTAGAGCAGGGCTTAATGCTACCTTTTTAGAAGCTTTGATTGGACCAAAATCATATATCAAATCTAGAAATCATGTGGTTTCTCCTCTTTTAATTTTAATAGAATTTACAATATGTAATCTACAGAATACCTCACTGATGGGGGTTATTTAAGAATTGGTGATTTGTATCCTAACTGGGCTTATTTGCTTAAAAAGCCCCATGTCATCTGGAATTGCTTTTTGCAAACCGTGGGTCAGCAGATAATTAAAATATTGATTCCAAATCAAAATCACTTTACATTAGTTAAGGTTGGCGCTAGAAGATACTGAAAACTTTTTAGGTATCCTCTGTAGAGCTCACATAATCCTACATCATGGTAGTAGCTGTGGCGTCTTACCTGGGCTTTGGAGATTGACACACCTTACTTGGAGCTGCTTCTGCTGCAAGTGTTTAAATGGTCAGCACAGCGGGCCGGCAGCACCTCTGGAATGGACTGTGATGTAGCCTCATGAGTAGAATAAGGGAGAAGAATATTTATTGTCTGGTTACATTATCAACTGAAATCTTATGAAAACCTTGTCAGTCCTTTTATTTATTTTTTATTTTTTTATTTTTTTTTTCTGTAGTTACATTTATGCAATTTTTATTTATTTTTATTTATTTATTTTTTTATTATAGATAAAAATATGCACCGTAGATGTGGCCCGACCCATTACCCTCCCTCCACCCAAACCTCCCCCCTCCCTTCCCCTTCCTTGGCCCTTTCCCCATAGTCTTGTGGTATAGTTGGGTTACAGCCTTCATGTGAAAGCTATAGTTTAGCTTCATAGTAGGGCTGAGTACATTGGATACTTTTTCTTCCATTCCTGG
>CAUYPK010107222.1:0-19767 GCA_963574355.1 Loris lydekkerianus
AAATGGCAACTATCTTTGGCAGCACTTATGTCTGTGAACAGACTTTTTCCAGAATGAAACATCTGAAATCTCCAACCAGATCTAGACTAACTGATGCACACTTGCATCACTTGTTACGACTAGCAGTGACAAATATGGAACCGGATACTGACCATCTCATTAGCCAAAAGCAGGCCCATCGTTCCCATTGAAGTACTGGTAATTTTGTTGATTTAACTTTACTTGCTCTTCATTTTAAATATTATATTTGTTCCCGTTTTGTTTTTTTACTTCAAAGTAAGATATATGCAGTGTGCATAGGAATTTGTTCATAGTTTTTTTTTTTTTTTTTTTTTAACTATAGTCTGGCCCTCCAATGGTCTGAGGACAGTGAACTGGCCCCCTGTTTAAAAAGTTTGAGGACCCCTGGTCTAGACATTTGAGGCCAGACTGAATTTTTCCCCTCTATGTGAGAATGTTAATTGCCAAGGAGGCATTACTACCATACCAGTATAAAGTTGGTTCTGTATTGTACAGCTGAAGCTGGGAACTACAGTTCTGTCATTTCCTTTCTCTGTCTAGCTGTAGGTTTGAGTTTGGTAGTGACAAGAACACAGTGCAATTTGGGAGATGTAAGGGAAGTGGAGACCATCAGTCTCCAGAGGTGGTTCTAAGCCAGACAGACTCGAATGGATGTGAGATTCACAATTTCTTAGTAAAATGGGAACTTATTTTCTTTGCTGCCATTTTTCTGCTTTTTTTTTTTAGACAGAGTCTCACGATGTCGCCTATGTAAAGTGCCATGGCGTCACAGTTCATAGCAACCTTAAACTCTTGGGCTTAAGTGATTCTCTTGCCTTAGCTTCCCAAGTAGCTGGACTACAGGTGCCCACCACAATGCTCAGCTATTTTTTGCTGCAGCCGTCATTGTTGTTTAGCTGACCTGGGCTGGGTTCGAACCTGCCAGCCTCAGTGTATGTGGCTGGCACCTTAACCACTGTGCTTCAGGCACGGAGCCTTCTCTGCCTTTTTGTGGTAACTTCCCTGATCTCTGATCCCTTAATTTTTTTAGTATTTATTACACTGCCAAAATACTTAAGAGTGGATGCTTTTCTGATTCAAGTCAGACTGTTGAACTTTATAATAAATGTTACATTTTTGCTTGGAAATTAAAGGTTTCTTTCTTTTCCATTGACATCTAAGGACTTACTTGGCTGTGTTTTCTCTGTTGACTATTTTGTGTCACTGGTATGTAGTATACACTTTCAATGAAGATTCAAGATTTTCTAGAAAATTTATTTCATTCTTTCTTTAATATCTACCTAGCTTTATTTTCTATACTATTATTTTGGTTCTGTTCTTTGTAGCTTACAATCATTCACATGTTGAATCTGATTTATCTCTGCATATTTATAGTTTCCTCTTTAATCTTTTAAATCCCTTGCTTGCCTTTCTCAATTATGACCTCTATCTCCCTTACTGTGTTTTCCAGCATTTTTATTTCCTTTTGCTGTTTCCAAAGTGATTTTCACTTCTGCAATGGTTTTGTTTATTTTTCCTGTGCTTTGCCAGGGATTTTATTTTCTTTTGTCTTGCCAAATCTTCCATGACCTTTATGTCTTTGTTTTCAGCTCTTGTTTTAAGCTGCTTTACAAAGTTTTTAAAAGATGGTATAACTGTTCTCATTTTCCATATGTTCCATGGCAGTATTATTCTGGTGAGAACTTTTTCTTTTGCATTTGTTTATTTTAGAGTTTTTGTTTTATTTTGTTTGTTTTTTTTTCAGATCATGTACTAGTCTTTTCCCTGATTACTTGCATGACTTGTCTACACTGTATAGCAAATTCTCACAAACTTAATGCCTTAAAAAACATGTTTATTACCTCATTGATTCTGTGGTCAAGAGCTCAGGCAGGGCTTGACTGTTCTCTGCTTCAGGGTGTCAACCGGCTGAAATCAGTGTTGACCAGAGTGTGTTCTCATCAGAAGGACTGAGCAAGGAAGATCCTGCTTCCAAGCTCACTTAGATTGTTGGCAGAATTCATTTTCTTGTGGCTGTAGGGCTGAGAACTTCAGGTTTTGCTGGTTTTTGGCTAGAGACCACCTTTAGTTCATAGAGGCTACTTACTGTTCTCTCCTAGGCAGTTAACAGCATGGCTATCTGCTTCTACAAAGCCAGCAAGACCAGAGAAAGTAGGTACTAGAGTGACACCTCATCACCTTTGCCATATGATATAATGTAATCACAGTTGACATTATATCACCTTTCTTGTATTTTAATGGTCAGAAGCATGTTGCAGGTCTTGTCCACAAGGGGATGTGATGATACAAGGGCCTGAATAAGGGAAAGTAGGAATCTTTGATAGTTGCCTTAGGACGTGTCTAATACATTATTTATTTGTTTATTTAATTTTTTCACTTTTTTTTTTTTTTTTTTTTTTTTTTGAGACAGAGTCTCACTTTGTTACCCTTGGTAGAGTGCTGTAGCATCATAGCTCATAGTAACCTCAAACTCTTAGACTCAAATGCTTCTCTTGCCTCAGCCTCCCGAGTAGTTAGGACAACAGGCACCCGTCACAATGTCTGGTGATTATTTTAGAGACGGGGTCTCGCTGTGGCTCAGGCTGCTCTCAAATCTGTGAGTTCAGGCGATCCCCCTGCCTCAGCCTCCCAAGTGCTAGGATTACAGGCTGAGCCACTGTGCCCAACACATTATCCATTTTTAAACAAAGGATTTTTTCCAAGACTGCAGGCTGTTGTGTTGGACAAGAGCCAGGTTAGTCTCCAGGCTAACTGAAAAATTTCCTGCCTTGCTGGTAAATTTCTTTAAGTCACAAGATTATATATGTGAAGTCCTATTTAGTATATATTTCTCCCTATTGGGAAGATTGGCAGTTGCAAGGCTGTCAAAATAGAGTCTTCTTTGCTCAGGACAGACTTCTGACTGCAAATATGTCACTGTCTAGGTGATTTCTCATTCTAGCTATATATTACTTTTCTGGGGCTGCCAAAATACTAAGGCAAAGTAGACAGCTTAAAAGAACAACATTTATTCTCCCACAGTTCTAGAGACTGAAATTCTGAAATCAAGGTGTTGGCAGGGCCATGCACCATTGGAGAACAGATACCCGCTTCGTAAATCTTTAGTAAATGGTGCTGAGAAAATTAGATATCCACAGGCAGAAGAATGAAGCCAGATCCCTACTTTCACTATAGACAAAAAAATCAACTCGGATGGATTAAGGACTTAAATATAAAACCCAAAGCTACAAAACTATCAGAAGCCCCTAGGGGAGGATCTTTCTAGCCTCTTCCTAGCTCCTGGTGTGTCCTGGCCATCTCTGGTCTTCCTTGACTTAGAGTTCCGTCACTCAAATCTTTGTCTCCATCTTCATGTAGCTTTCTTTTCTCTGAATGCGTCCCTTTATGTCCTTTCCCCCTCTAATATAGATGCCATTCAGTCACTTGAGGGCTCAGTCTGATGTAGTATAACCCCATCTTTTACTTATTAAGTAGATCTGCAAAAATTCCCTTTCCAAGTACGATCCCATTTTGATGTTTTGGGTAAATCTGAATTTGGATAGGACATTATTCAACCCACCGCAGACTGCCTCTTCTACTTTTCTTTGGTGGAAGACTTCTTGGGAGTTTCTCTGTCAGGCTGTGTATTCTTTTGCATTGTCTTAGAAGTAATTGTTGATGTTTTTCCCTCTGGATTTGCCACCTACTTTTAAAAATATGCTGTATGGGCTATGAGATCTACAATTACTGTACAGAGAACTTCTCTGAACTTGATTATCTTTATAAATACTTAGAAGAGGAGTACAAATGACTCCTAATTTCAGTAAAGTAGAGTTTATTTTTATTTCTTATTCCCCTACTAGTTTCTTAGTGACTTATAAGGAGAAAGGGATAGAGCCAAACTTATTTCACTATTTAAAAAATGATCTTCCAGTTCTAATGAGATGGCATTAATACATTCTAACCTTTTTCCCTCACTGAACTAAACTCTAAAACCTGGATAGAACGCATAGATAGCCTTTGAAAACTCTGAAAAGTAAGTATTCGCAAGCAGTTAAAGAAAGGACACCAGAATTCCAAATGCTGGAACTGTCAGTGAGTTCACCAATTTTTCCCTTTCTGGTATCTCTCAGCCTGAATGCAATCGTGCCCCAAACCCAGAACACTGTCTGGTACAGACAGAGACTGCGCAAGAGTACTCAGCTCAAGAGGGTGGGAGATGACAGTATTATTATTATTGGAAAGAGTGAGGAAATCACTTGGTTGTTATTACTTTTTCTCTTTTTTCTCCTATCTTTTATGTCCCAGGTTCCAGACAATCTGAGGGTGATGGTAGCAGTGAACGTGGCCAACAAGAGGAACCAAAAGAGCCAAAACTCTAAGGAGGAGAATTTTCTTCTCTATTTGATTGATCGGAGGCTTCAAGAGAGCAGGGCCGAATTTCTTTTTTCTTTCTTTACTTTTTTTTTTTTTTCCTATCTCTGTCCTCCTTCCAGGGAACTAGAAGGTACTGGATAGAGAGCAGAGAAGTAAGAGTTCCCAAGAGGACAGAAAGAAGCCCTGCAAATCTGTTGATGACTTTCTGGGCTCACCTAGGCATGTGGATCTGATACTAATTAGCACACCAAAGACCTAGAGAAATGAGGTAATTAATAAAACTTTTCCTGTATCCCAAAGTGTCCACTGGGTTATGTTATCTTGAGATAGATCTGAACAATACTGCCAAGCCTTTGAAAATTGAACTTTGAAACCACAGCTCACAGAAGGCAGGTTAGAAATTATGGCCTAAAACTAATCAGGCTAAATGCCTTTAAAACAAAAATTCAACTTTTCCCATAACATTTAAATAAGATCTAATGTCTCATAGTAAAATATTCAAAATTCCGGGATACAATTCAATCAAAAAACTCCAACCTGAAATGAGAAAACACAAGAAATAATACCAATGATAAAATGAAACACATAATAGAGTTGCGTGAAAAAGACTTTGAAATAAAAGATAGAAAGTATTAGCCAAGAAATAAAAGATCGTAAAAATGCTAGATACAGTAACAACAGAAACATCTGAAAGGACTTCATAGCAAACTAGAGAAGACAAAGGAAAAGTCTATGAACTTGAAAATAAATGAACAGAAATGATCAAATATGAAAGAGAGAAAATATATTCTTTAAAAGAATCAAAAGAGCCGTAGGGAACAACAACAAAAGCTCTAACTTTATTGTCATCAGAGTCCCAGAAGAAAAATAAGTGTGATGCTAAAAAAAATATTTGGAAAAATAATGGCTGAAAATTTTACATGTTTGGAAAAAGATATAAATGTACAGATTGAAGAAACTCTACATAATATATACTCTATTGGAGTATAATCTACAGATTAAACTAAAAAAAAAAACCAACTATGCTCAAAAATATCACAATGAAACTGATTAAATAGTTGAAGTTGTAGACCAAAACACCCCCCAAACCAAAAAACAAACAAACCTCAAAAAGGTCCAGAGGACAGAGGACAGTGACATAACCTATCGAGAAACAAAGACTTAAAGACTCAATTTGTCATCAGACACCAGAGATCAAAAGGAAGTGGCACAATATTTTTAAGTGCTAAAATGAAGCAGAAAAAATAAGTCTTAAATGAAGAATTATATCTAGCATCAATAGCCTTTAGGAATGAAAAGAAATAACCAATAAGTCATTTCCTTTTTTTTTTTTGAGATAGGATCTCACCCTGTCTGGGGGTAGAGTGCAGAGACCTCTTCAACCTCAAATTTCTGGGCTCAAGCAATCCTCAGCCTCCTGAGTAGCTACAGGCGCCCACCACTATGCCCAGCTATACTTTCTACTTTTTGTAGAGACAGGGGCTGGCTCTTGTTCAGGCTGGTTTCAAACTACTGAGCTCAAGTGATCCACCTGTCTCTGACTGCCAGAGTGCCAGGAGTATAGGAATGAGCCACTGCACCTGGCCATTTTCAAATGAAGGAACTTTCAGGGAAGTTGTAGCCAGCACACTTGTTCTATATATATGTAAAAGAATTGCTAAAGTTAATCCTTCAGAATGTAAATGATACCACAAAAAAGGCTGAAATATCAAGAATGAGGAGCCTAGAACAAGGCTATTTTATTCCTCTTTAATTCTTTAAAATATATATGAGAGTTGAAAATAAAAGTATATTATGGAGGGCATTTTCAATGTATGTAAATATAATATGCAAGACAACTATAAGATATATGGGGAGAGTAATGGGATTCATATGGTGGTGGGGCTTCTACATTCCAATTGAAGTGGTCAACTACTGATGCTAAATATACTGTGAAAAATTAAGTATGCATGTCGTTATCCCTAGAACACTAAAAAATTTATACAGAGGTATGTCAAAATCACAATAGATAATTTAAATGGATTTTAAAAACATTCAAATAGCCAGAAGGAATCCATAAAAAGGGAAACAGCAATTAAAAAGAGAGGAACTCCCCCCCCACCCCAGAAAACAGATTACAAAATGGTAGACCTAAATTCAAACATATTGATAATTACAATAAACGTAAATCATTTGACTATACCAATTAAAAGAGATTGTAAGAATAGATTAAAAACATGACCCAACTACATGCTGTCTGTAAGAAACTAACCTGAAGTATAATAATATAGGCAGTTTAAAAATAAACATAAATGAACAGAAAGCTGAAGTGCTATATTAATATAGACAAAATAGACCTCAGACCAAAGAACATTATCAGGCATAGAAAAGGATATTACATATGGATTGATAAAATGGTCAATTCACCAAGGAACATAGTAATTCTAATTGTGTGCGTATTTAACAGCAGAGTTTCAACATATATGAAGAAAAACTGACAGATTTAAGAGGAGAAATGTGAAAATCTACATTTACAACTGAAGACTTCAATATCCCTCTCTCAAAAGTTGATAGAAGAACTAAATATAAAAAAAGATACAGAGGGATGCAACAACAGTATCAACCAACATAATCAAATTGATATTTATAGAACACTATACCAGCAATAGCGGAATCAAATTCTTTGCAAAGAATTTGCAGCCATGGAACATATACCAAGATAGCACATATCAGGCCAAATAACAAACCTTAACAATTTTAAAAAACCTAAAATCCAAACACAGTGTATTTTCTGACCACAGTGAAATCAAACTAGAAATTACTAAGAGAAACATTTTAAAATACTACTTACAACAAAGCAAAAAAAAAAAAAAAGAATTTCTTTTTGGGTAACTCTAATAAAACATTTACAGAATCTATATATTCTGAAAATAAGACATCGATAAAAGAACTCAAAGAATATGCCAAGTGAAAACACAAATTGTGTCTATACATTGGAAGACTCAACATAGTCAATGCCTATTATCACTAATCTACAGGTTTGATCTATAGGTTTAATGTAACTTTTATCAAAATCTCCAGAAGATGTTTTATAGACATAGACACCCTCTTTCTTCTCCTTCTATTTTTCCTATTGTATCTCCCCATTCTCTTTCAGTAGTTCTCATTGTTTTTCTTCCTCAGGATTTTATCTTCTCTCTGTGCATACCCAGGTGCATTCTTTGTTTTTAGCTTCATCTATGTTTAAATATAGTTATGACCTGTATTTAACCTTACTAGTCTTACTTCTTGAGATCTTACACAGGTATCTAAAGCTAATAATGATCAAAACTAAACCTATCATCTATTCTCTAAAGCTTCCCTTCTTCATACAACTCATGTCTCAGTTGATTGCATCATTAGTCATTCAAACTCCAAATGTGGTATTTATCTTATACTCTCTTTTTCTTATCACCAGATCATATCAGTTCCTAATATTTGCTAATTTTACTCTATAAATACTAATGAAATTGATCTCATCAGCTCTACTTCTCTCAGAAATACTCTAATATGAACTTCTTTTTTACTTTGTACTATTATAAAAGCCTCCAAACTGATGTACTTTCCTAAGATTTTATAATAGTTTATTTTTAGAAATTTAAAAACATTAAATAATCCCTAATATTAAAAAGTTTCAATACAGTACAAATAGCTTATTTTGAAACATCTGAATGCAGGTTGTCAGCCTGGCACCTAATCATCCCAGGGTACCTCAGGTGTCCTTCCTACAAACAAGGGTAATCTTTTACATAACCATAATGCAATCATCAAAATTAGGAAATTAACACTGCTGCATTAACATCATCAAATCTTCAGCTCCCATTCGGAACCACATGTTGTGTTTAGTTTTCATGCTCTTTCTTTGACTTATATGATCTTCACATTTTGAAACTAAAAAGCCAGTTACTTTGTTAATAAATCTTCAATTTTTAAAACATCTGCAATTTGGGTTTATCGTATGATTCCTTGTTATTGGATTAGGTTATGTATCGTTTCTAGAAATGCCACAGAAGGGATGCCATGAGCTCCTTGCATCCTCTCAGGTGGATAAGGTTTTCAATTACTAATGACAGTCACTTTGATCCCCTGATTAGGGCGGTGCCTGCCAGGCTACTCTACCGTTAAGTTACTCTTTTCCTCTTAATAGATAAATATTTTTTATGGGGAATTACTTTGTTACTAGGTAAACCCACTGTTTCTCATCCATTTTATCTATGTTAGTATGAAATCATGTCTTCCACTTTTATCCAATAGGTTATAATTAATCCCTATTGTCATTATTTCAGTCTTCAAACTTTCCCAAGATTTAACTAGGAGAAGCCCTCTAAGATGGTATCTGTGTCCTTTTTCTTACATCCTTATCATTTTGGGAGGTACTTCCTTGGTTTCTAGCAGAAAAACAGATGGTACCCTTACTGGTATCTTACTGGTACCCTTTTCAGGCCCCCACTCTGGAATTAAACTCCAATGAGCCCTGGTGCCTTTTCTTGCAGACCAGAATTAAGAAATCAAGACCTGGCTACTAGTTGTGCTTACTGCTTTGGGGTCAGTTTCTCCAAAGGCCTCTCAGAGCTAGGGAATACATATAGATGCATACATAAACACACATATAGATCTCTGTTTATTTGTATTTATTAAAATTCCTCATTGCTAATACTTTTAGCAATTAAATGATTTACCACCTTAAGATTTGTGCTTGTTTTCTTCCTTTACATATCTGTACTCTATTTCAGACAGTGAGAAAACTAGCCCTCACCATCTTTACTTCATTTACCTCTGATCACTTCTTCAGTGTGTTTCTACTCCCACCATCTCTTCTACCCTCCCTCATGCCCTGTCCTCATCCTGCTTAGGCTCAGACACCCACACCAGACTGGTGGAGCAGCCAGATTTAGCAAATAAAAATAAAGAATACCAGGTGAAATCTGAATTTCAGAAAACAAGAAATAATTCTACAAGAACATCCAATGCAATATTTGTAACATATTTATATTAAACAATTTGTAATATGCCAACCTAAAGGCTGGGCTTCCACTTGGAAGCCTGCCCACCCTGCTAGACCTTGAAACCCAGTTCTGGGTTCTCCAATGTGTGGACTCCCTTCTGATTCCATCCACGGGGGGCATCTTCCCCACATGACAGCTTCTCTCATCTACCACTTCGTCGGAGGCTGCTCCTAAGCACTGATGGCCCCTTTACTTGCTTAGGTTTTGAAATCTCTTGTCAGCCGTGTCTGTGTGTGACTCTTCTCCTTCTGCCGGGGCTTTAGAAACCCTCTCTCCATAGACGCAGAAAGCCTACGCCAAGCCTCTCCCAGTGTCAGCGCCGACCTCACCTAGCCTGGGCACGGACACCCTTGCCGACCCACCTGCATGGGCGTCTCTTCACCCTGCTCTGGCTCTCAGAGCCCACGCCAGACCCCAGGCCTGGGTGCTCAGCTCCTTTCCCAGGGCGCTCCCTTCCCGGGACGGCCGCACCTCTGGGCAGAAGCCTCCCCGCTCCCCCCGGCTCTCTCCCCACGCGGGTCCCTGCCATACTCCTCAGGATCCAGCCATGTTTGGCTGCTCCTGAGAGAAAAACTTTGCATTTTGATTTAAATAAAACAAAAGCATAAATGCTAAGGTGGAATTTACCCCAGCAGTGGTGTTACGATGAGACGGTCCACTAGTTTTGGTTTTATTTATCACAAAAGCATAATACCATATTCACTGACTGAGTCTATCCTCTACCACATTCTTCTAAGCATTGTATATTCTAAGCATAGTTAGAAAAAGAAAAAGAAAAATTTAATCAAACATACTGTCTACTTTTCACTTTCTGGATATTTGGGGGAGATTTTAGTTATTTTTTAGAGAAAAAACTGAAAAAAATGCTGTTAAATATTTGCTACTATTTTTTCTTTTTAGAAATATTTTAGAATAGCCTATCCTTTAACATAGCCATTGTCAAATAGGCTGCTGTTTTAGGAATTAACTGTGAAACCTTTTCAGAATATAATTGTTGGTTCTCATTCCTTCTTTCTGACACACTGGCATGTCCTTAGGGGTAAGAATAAGGGTGAGGAAGCACAGAAAAAGCTCTAAAGTTCAGAGAAATCTAAGAATGATATTCGTTAACCCTCCTTTGATAAAATAGTAATAACATTCTGTTCAAAGGAACAATACTGACATAACCATAAAAAACTAGTGTTCAAGCACTTCGTTTTCCTTGTTGTCCAATGCATTATGACTTTTTTCTTTTTATATTTAAGTTATTTTCTTTATCTTACTGCATAGAAAATCTGTGCATCTGTCATGGCTTCCACAGCGAGTACAAATTTTTCCTGCTTTATAAGGTCTTCTTGCTAGAGTTGCTCTACAAAAAAGCAGAGAACATTTAGTTAGAAAAGGTTTCACGTTTTAAATGTCACTTGATAATATAATTGTCAATTTTTAATCAGCATAAAAGGTGATTTAATTAAGAATATGGACTTAATAAATTAGAGATGCAATCTTTCCCTTTTGTCCCTGCAGAAAATAGTCTTTTCTGAAACTAATTCCGATGTCATCAAAGAAAAAAGAACTATAATTTAAATACAAGAATGGATTTTAAAGTTTCTTTCATTTTAGTTTGTAGCAAAATGTATCCTTTAAAATTAGACGATATCAAATGTTTTATAATTAATTGTTTTCTAGTTGGTATAAGTACAACAGCACTTCTTTAAGTTGACCAGACAAAGGGCCTAACAAAGTGGTCAGCATCTGGGCAGATGGCCACATACGGAGCAAGACCGGCTGTACTCACACGTGCACGTGGTGCATGTCCAGGCTACGAAAATTAGGTCAACCTCAGGAGGTGGTCAGCTATGGATGTTCTATTGTACATAATTTATTTTTATTTTTATTTTTTATTTTTATTGTTGGGGCTTCATTGAGGGTACAAAGAACCAGGTTACAATAATTGCATTTGTTAGGTAAAGTCCCTCTTTTAATTGTGTCTCTGTATATAAAACTGCTTATAGAAATGACATAATTATTTGAAGAGTTTACAAAATCCTGAGATGGCTATAGTCTGAAACACTCTGCTGCATGGATTATTTTGAGGTTTATATAAAAATACTCACAAATATAAAAGCAAGGAAGTAAGTATAAGTGGGATTTTACACAGTTGATTGTTTCCACAATATAGAGCTGAAGAGAGAGAGCAGTAAAAAATTAGAGCCAGCTAAGGCAAAAAAAGCCTCAAAAGAAGGAAATTTATATAAAGGATCCAGGTTAAAAAAAATAGAGGTAGGGAAAAGGTACTTTTGATGGGGGAGGTATTAATCCTGATCATTTAAATGGGATTGCCTACTTACATGGTATGCAGTGGGAGGGTATAAAAACAAACATTAGGTATGTAAGTCCTTGCTTAGGCCATACTGGGCCATCTAGAAGCACGGCAAACCTAAGAAATATATATTCAAAAACCTGGATATCAAATTTCTGAGACATATCTTATTTAGTCAGAGGGTTTTGGTAATACCCAATAAGGTATCTGAAACCCTTTACTTGTGAGCACTTAAGTCCATCACCAGCTAGAGGTTTGTGATTATTTGCAGATCATATATCATTTCTCCAACTTCATTGTTTTACTATCAAACCATTTCAAGAAAGAATGCATTTTGTTTAGAATGCAGCCATAGCACTAGCTTTTCAGAAATTCAAGAATTGATCTTGTCACTTTTAGGTATACCCCTTTCTACTTTTCTTGCCCGAACCCCCCCCCCCCACCCTTTTTTTTTTTGTTAAGCAGGCCTGGTGGAGGTTTGAACCCACTGCCCCTGCTGTGCAGGGCTGGCACTCTAACCACTGAGCTATGGTGCCCAGCCTGCCCTAAGTCTTTTTTGAAACAGATGCTACCAACACAAAAGCAGAGGTTATTATCTCTTCAGACTCCAGGGATGGAGGACCTCTGTCCTTGTACTTATGCAAAAAGCTACTCACTAAAAAAACTGTCTTTGAGACTTGGAGCATAGGTCAACCACCCCATGATTGTAATGTCTGATAACTATAGCCTGGAATAATTCTGGGAAGGCAAATAAATATATAAATGTATCTATCTATCTATCTATGTATCTATCTATCTATTTATCTATCTCCACACTGTTAGAATAAAATGACTCCTTTTTTTCAAAGATTTGAATTTCATAATCATTATTTATAGTAGATAGCTAGAAATGCCAGGCGAATGTTCTATGTCAGTCTTCCTCTAGTTCTCAGGTTCTAAGAAGTTGACTCTACCGTATATACTCGAGTATAAGCCGAGTTTTTTTCGGCACAAAATTTGTGCCGAGTTCGGGTTTTTGGGCACAAATTTTGTGCCGAATAAACTCGGCTTATACTCGAGTATATACGGTGAATCAACTCAAGTCTGAATCTACAGTACACCTCTCAACTGCAATTGGAATTATTGGACCAGATTAGAAGGAAACAACAGGTAAGTATCTATAGCCAGCAAAGGGTATTGAAATTTCATAGCTGCCTCAGCAGTGCCTAAAGAAACAGGTAAATTACTCCATCTTTTGGTATTTGCTTTTCTAAGAGGCAGCTTGGTGTTCACTGAGACCATGTCAAGACTCTGAATATCACTCTCTAAAACTTTTCTTGGCCTTGTATCTGGCCATCCATGAATGCTGAATACAATGCCTCCTATGGGGGGAGTGAGTCCAGGCCCTAGGTAAGGATATGCTGCCTGTATAGTTTAACAGCCAACTATACCCATTTCCATCCCCATTAGAATTACCATTATTTAAACTCTGTAATAGAATACCATCTCTCAGAATTAGAGCACAGTTCTGGTGGTGGTAGGAACTTTCTTTGTATACTAGACCCATATCGGCTGTCACCTTGTTCATCAAGGATGCAATCCAGCCCTGTAGACTGACAATATAGCAATTATAATTTGCAGGCAATTCTTCAAAGCTCTCCATACAGGCTCACATAATTTGTACATCAGTCATAGAACAACAGCCAAAGTACATCAGTGTTGACTTGTCTATTTCATACAGCCAGAACAGGCAGACCACTGACCATAATTCCTTTCATTTTCACTTCTATATATCACTCCAACACTGGCTTCTGGTTTATATATGGAAGATCTACAGGTTTTGCAAGAAGACTTAAAGAATCTTTTCCACTAAGTTTGAGAAAAACACAACCCAAGAAGCAGCAAGGAAGATATTTGGTTAGAGATCCCATCTGGTTCTCCTTCTGACATGTCTAATATGTATATCTGTGTTTGTCAAAAATTCCATAATTATTTCTTGGGTCGATTCAAGATCAAAGAAAGTGTGAAGATTTTTGTTTTCTGCCTCAAATGGTCTCTGTAGGAGCAACCTACCTTAATTTATATCACTTTTTGTAAAACTCCATTTGCCAGGACTCCTCCCTTCACTTCACATGCAGCACCTCATGGACTGTGGATTACAGTTAAATGCTGATAAGGCTCCGTCTAGGCTGATGTTATTTAGCTGCACCATTCTCTAACCCTCCTCAAGAGAGCCATCTACTTTCTAAGCATGCTTCCTTATTCATTTGCAGACTTTGGCACCTGAGATATCATATGTTTCAGTCAAAATTTTGGTTTTATCTTAGAGTTTAAGACTTACTTGATTATAGCATTTGTGTGGATAATTAGTTCAATAACTTGGTGTATCTGTTACTGGATGTTGTCACCATCAAAACACTTCTGAGTACTCCCCAATTGTCACTTTTATACTGTGCTCTGACTCTTGTTATGCCCCAAACTGCTCTACCTCTGAATTCACAAAAATCAGACAGTTCACTCACTGACTACAACTTCCTATCCTTCCGGGCCCCTTACTTATTTACTCTTGCCACACTTGTTCATTACTTTCCCTGGCACATCAAGTCTTTTTTTCTCTCCTGTTTCCTCCCACCCAACCAACTGATCCTTATGCACCCAGCTGAGGTCCAGTCCTCCACACACTCTCTAGCTCAAACCCAAACGTGACGTCTTCCTTCACATCCACCTGACCAAACCTCAGCACTAGAAAACACGAAGGAATCCCACTGTCCACATCCTCCTCTCCTATGTCAGGGATGCTGGGTACTGCTAGAGGAAAATCATTAAACCAGGTAGACTCCCACTGTCCTAATCCTCCCCTCCTACATGAAGGATGCTGGGTACTGGTAGAGGAAAATTATTAAACTAGGTAGAGAACCCTTCTATGGTTCCTCATTCATTTTCTTTTCACATTTTCCACAAACTCTCTTTCAAACTCTCACAGTCCTCAAAATTGCAGCTCCGCTGTCTCCTCCTTTATTCTCAGGACATGATCTATTCTATTTTCTGTACAGAAAACAATAGCCTCTACAGTGAAACTTGGGAAAGTTACTGTTACTAAATATAGCAATACACCTATCCCAACTTTCCTTCCTTTCTCATTTGTGTGCACAACTGAACATCTCCTCCTTTTTGAGGTTCATTCCTCTTACACCCTTCTATCTCTCCAGGACTTGCATCCTTAATTACATATACTCTGCCTTTATTTTATATAAAAAATTACTTTCATTTAGTATTAGGTCCTTCATTTAAATATGCTTGCATCTTTCTGATTTTAAAACAAAACTAAATAAAAACAATAGAACAGCTTAATCTTATTCTTCTTGCAGTGAATTGCACTTTTTCTTGTGTCACACAACCAGGAATCTTGAATGATTGCTCAGCATCTTCTCTGTTTTCCAATCATTCCAACCTGCTATCCTCTCCTATTCCACAGAAAGGACTCTGTATATGTTTATTAATGAATCTGTCTCTAAATCTGATGTTTTAAAATTCTTATTTTGCTTGACCTCTTAGAATTTGAAATTTTTGACTACTTTATGCTTATAAAAACTTTCCCCAAGTCTCCTCCTATGATACCATCCCTTTCCACTTTTTCCTTCTACCTAACTGGCTACTAGATCCTAGGTCCCCCCTCCTACCTACTGACCTCTAACTGTCCTTAAATGTTGGCATGACATTCCAGAGAAGAGGAGGTTTTCTTCTTGCTCTGTGCTCTTCAGTAGACAATCCCATCTGTCCCCATGATTCTGATCACCATATGTACCCTAGCACCACGCGGAGTTGTTCTGGAGCATGTGGCACTGGTGAGCTTCTGATCCTATCAAAACTGCTTACATGCAGATGGTATGTGTCTCCTACTGAGTTCTTTTCTATATTTCAAAGATCATAGTCTTGTATTAGTTGTTTTCTACTTCCTGGAAATAGTTGTTTTACAAATTTTGTCCAGTCTTTATGATTATTTTAACCAGGGGACTAATGCTTATAACAGTTTACAAAGTGTCCAGAAGCAAAGGGGATCAACTATTTAAAAGTTAGAAAGAAAGAATTGCTAGAAGAAAATGTGCGATAATTAAAGATAGCAATAATATTTTGGGAAGGCTTATCTAAGTATGACACAAACTTCAAAAACCATGAATAAAAGCATTGATACATTTTTCACAATATGTAATAAGACAAAATTATCCCACCTGACAAAAATAAATTACATTCTAAAGTCAAAAATTAAACATGAAATAGGGAAGATATTTATAAATTACATTACAGAAAGGAACTAATTTTCTTGATATATAAAGAACTCCTACAACTGAAAAAGAAAGGTCTAATGATTTAAGAGAAAAATAGTAAATGTATAGGTACCAGAAAACAAATCCCCAAATTTCTGAAACACACAAAAAGGTACCTAAACTCACAGAGAGATATCTGAAATAGGAGGTTGTAGGACAACAGGTCCCCAGATGGCCTTGCCCAATCCAGTTCTCCCATTTCCCACTTGTAGTTTTCAGAATAACTTTAAAACGTGCCAAGAATGAAGCATCCTGAGATAAGGAGAAACTGGAACACTCACCCTATGTCCTCATCACACCTAGAACAGGACATTCTACAACACTTGGGCTCAGTGATCCGAACTGTGCCCTTGGTATACAACCCAGGGTGGAGTGCATTCAGGGTCTCTCAGTTGTGGTACAATGCAAGGTATATACAGATGAGATTCCATCCTCCCTGAGATGCTTTCCTGAGGCTTGGAGGACTGGCTCACCATAAAACCTAGGCTTCTATTTGTCCTTACTGCTTCCACTGTCCTTACCTATCTAAGGTAATAAAGTTGCTTTGTTGACTTATTGCGCAAGTGTTTGTCTCATTGGATTCACATAATAGGCAGAGAATATTTGCAGAGATGAAAATTTAAAATATACTGAGCTTACACTAGTAAAGACTAAAATGGTTGAAAATATATTGTGTTATCAAGGTAGTTAGAAAATAGGCCCTTTCCTATAATGATTCATTTAAAAGAGATTCTGTAATAGGAAAGTGTTGCAACTGCAATGAATAGATTTTTAGAAATATCTACCAAAATAAAAGTACATATTCTCATGAACACCTTTAAGCAAGTATAAAATGCATTAGTAATCAAAATTAAAAAAGAATTGGCTTTAATTAAATTCTACACATCTCCATTTCCTTTTCTTCATTGTCAAACATCTGGAGTGGTCTAAATTTTTTTTTCAAACTGCAAGTCACAAGCCATTAATAGGTCATGAATTAAATTTGGTTCTTTAAAAATGATATATTAAAGTATGAAATAGAATACAAAGTTGTACTTGACTATGAATAAAGTATTATTTCATATAACTTACGTTTTTCTCTTATTATACATATTAGGAATACATATTGATTGTTTCTTTCGGTTGTATACTATGTTTTACAATTATAAAATATTCTTTTCATATTTTAACAACTCTGAAAACAGAACACATCTTATAATTTGTGGTGTCTTAAAATCATGGCTGGCTAGACAATGAATATAAAACTATTATCATTCCACATTTTAGAATTTGTCATAGCTCTTCATATTGTCATCAGTTTAAAAGTGTCATATGGATTGTTTGCACTTTATGTATTTAAACTTCTGTTCAAAACGCCTAAAAATGATGACAATGCCATATATAGGGTGTCCATAAGTTCATGGGCAATTTACTATGTTAAACTATTTTACATTGCACATGAATTTTATGTCCACCCTGAATATCAATCATTGGATAATAAATTATTATATATTGAAAAAAATGGACAGAGAAGACCCTTAAAACATTTATATGTAATAAAGAGATTGAAAAGAAAATAAGTTTAAATGTCATATAAAAATTGACAGCATGGTTCTGGTTTTCCTCTTAACCCACTAGCCTCTCTTCATACTCCTCTGCTAGCTCCTCTGCCTGAAGGTGAGATATTATGATAGTGAGGTAGGGCTTAGTCCTTAAGTTGCTTCTGGTCTATTTTCTGTACTTAATTTCTCACAATGTGATATTGTCCATGACTGAGACTCATTCCCTTCTTCCTGAGGTTCAGGAATGTATGTATTTATGCCTGTAGTTCCCTCCACTTGGCAACCTATCTGAGACCTTCATATGACTGGCTTTTTTTCATGATTTGTTTACATTTCCTACATTTACTTCTGTATGTAATATGTCTGAAACATAACATCTGGTCTTCTCTCGCGCTCTGCTCTTCTACACATCTTCTCTATCTGAAGGCAGAGCTAATGGCATGGCATAGAATGGCTGCTAGAGGAGTGCTTTCCTCCATGAGCAGTCATTCTGCAGCCCTGGTTCATGCCATCTTATGGCTCTGCCACCTTCTACAGAAGTCTGAATCCTCTATAGATCCTCTGCATCCAGCCAGGAGATGAAGGAAGACCAATACTATGAAGTACCATGTAAGAAGTTTCAAAGCTAGCCCTGGAGGTGACCTACATTCTGTTGGCAAAAGCTTAGTTATGATACTTCTAGGGATGCTGGAAAATAGCTATGGTTTGAATGTGTCTCCTGAATTTCAAGTGCTGGAAACTTAATCACCAAATTCATATGTTGGTTAGAGGGTGGGGCCTTTGGAAGGTAATTAAGGTTCAATATGATCATTAGGGTGGGGCCCCCATGAAGGCACCAGTGCCCTTATAAGAAGAGGAAGAGATCTTGAGTTGACACACATGCTCTTGCCCTCTCACCATGTGATGCCCCCCAGAAGGCCCTCACAGACACTGTCACTAAATATCTCAGCCTCTAGAAGCATGAGCTAAATGACCCTTTGTGCTTTATAAATTACCCCATCTTTATAGCAACAGCAAACAGCCTAAAACAGAAATACATTTTAGTTGTCTGCTCATGAAGTAAATAAGGTGGTACCCCTACCAGAGTTTATTTATATGACTGTAACTCACAGCAACCTCAAACTCTTGAGCTTGAGCAATCCTCTTGCTTCAGCCTCCTGAGTCGGTGGGACTATAGGCACCTGCCACAATGTGAAGGTAGTTTTTCTCTTTTAGTAGAGATGCTAAAACCTCAGAAGGTATTGAACTCCTGAGCTCAAGTCCACCAAACTTGGACTCCCATGAGCCACCAGGCCCAGCCCTAGATCCTCAGCTTAAATCCTCATCTTAATCACATCTTTGCCATTTAAGGTAATATCCACTTTGACATGTAAAGTAATACTTACAAGGCCTGGAAATTAGGACCTAGGACATATCTTTTGGGTGGGGCACCACTGATGTCACTACTCATTATATTTTCTATTTGGTTCACTTATTTTCATTTCTACTCAATATTTCATAATATTTTAATGGACTTATTTTTCTACCAGATATCCTTGGGAGGGGTAACTGATTGCCTATTTGTGGGACATACTCAAATAAAAACTGGGCTATGCTGAGTGATATGTGCACCAACCTAGATCCTTCACAGGTAGCCTTGCCAATACTCAGATCAAAGGAAAAATTATTTATAGAAATTTGAAGACAAAGAAGCCAACGAAATAGAGGATGGAAAAAGAAAAGTAAATTCCAAGAATTAGCAGATTCTTCTCATCAGTGTAGTCATGTTGTAACTCTGCACTCACTATTCTTACTATGGTCACCAAATGCCTTCACCTCATCAGGTACTGTCAGTCCTCGTCTTGCAGTTTCTTATTCTGTCAGGAGCATTCCCTACAGTTAACCACTCTGGGCTTCTAGACTCATTTTCTTCACTTGACCTCCAAGTACCTCTCAAGGTTTTCTTTCTTTTTTTTTTTTTGACTTTTCTGAATTTTATTTATTTATTTTTTTATTAAGTCATAGCTGTGTACATTGATATGATCATGGGGCATCATATACTAGTTTCACAGACTGGTTGACACGTTTATATCACACTGGTTAACATAGCCTTCCTGGCAATTTCACAGTCATTGTGTTAAGACATTTACATTCCACATATGAAAAAATGCTCATCATCTTTAATCGTCAGAGAAATCCAGGTTTTCTTGTTTCCCTCTTACTCATTCTCTTATGCCTCT
>CAUYPK010107223.1:0-22017 GCA_963574355.1 Loris lydekkerianus
CTTACTGAATATAGAATATAAATGTCTTAACACAGTAACAAAAAAATGCCAGGAAGGCTATGTTAACCAGTGTGATGAAAATATGTCAAATGGTATATAAAACCAGTGTATGGTGCCCCATGATTGCATTAATGTACACAGTTATGATTTAATAATAAATTAAAAAAAAGAAGATGCGCAGAATCTAATTTTTCTTTTAAATTTTTGCCTTTTTCTATATATTGTAAGTAAAATCCAAACTTTAATAATTTATTTGCCACATTTCTTTTGGTCTTTTTCTTTGAATAATTTTAAGTAATGTATGATTTTAAGTAATTTTGAGTAATGTATATCGTAAGTGAACATTTTCTCACAATTAATACGTCCTTGTGCTTTATGACACTGTTTATAGCAGACCTCTATTCTGTGAAATGGTGACATGATTTCCATTTCTAAATTAGTAATAAGAGACTTCTCAACATTTAAAGAAATCTGTATGCTGTATGGTTATATTTTTAAAAATTGTTTTTGTAAACTTTACTCAAATAGGGAATAGATTTATTTTCCCATTCTGAGATATTTTAGACTTTAAGTTGTTTTAATTATTATTATAAAGTGTTTACATTATAACTAAAAAAGACTTGAAAATTTTTTGTCATACAGGCATTATTTATTCTTTTTAAATTCACATATGACATGATATATATGATTTTTCTTTTTCTTATTTTCATAACTTAGATCAGCTTTTCTTACTCTACATTAAATTCTACATATTTTATTTTGTGTATCTACTTAATATGTCCCATATTTCTACTAATTTGCCCTCATAACATTGGATGTCCATATATATATATTTTTTTTTTGAGGCAGAGTCTCACTATGTCGCCCTCAGTAGAGTGCTGTGGTGTCACAGCTCACAGCAACCTCAGACTCTTGGGGTTAAGGAATTCTCTTGCCTCAGCCTCCCAAGTAGCTGGGACTACCGGCACCTGCCACAATGCCCAGCTATTTTTGTTGTTGTTGTTGCAGTTGTCATTGTTGCTTAGTTGGCCCGGCTGGAGTGTGGATTTCTATATTTTTTGAAATATAACATGCATATAGAAACAGCTCAAAACTTAAATGACCGGTTTAATAACTAATTCTAAAGTTCCATCTGTTTTACTCTTGGCCAGGTGAACAAGTGGAATATTCATAGCACCCCAGGAGACCTATGTGCACTCTTCAAATCAATTATCCAAACTACAGAATTTAAGCAATTTTCTGATATTCCATGTGAGCAATTTCCCACATGATGTGTGTAAACATACACATTGGGAAGTAAGCATATCTTTGTTTTTCTTGATAGTTTTAACACCTGTGTGGTAGACATGTCTCTCTGTATAATAACATGCTTTTCTCTACTTGGAAATGTTGTGCAAATAGAACCATAGGATAAGGATTATTATAATTATTATGTGCCCAATATAATGTTTGTGATTTTACATCTTTTATGTCTTTATCAAATTAGTCATTTTCAGTTGTGTATGTATTCTATGGCATGAATGTTTGAATAAAATGCATTTTTATATATTTCTTTTGAAGATTTTGTTTATTTTCCATGTTTTTGGCAGTTGCAAGAATTACTACCATAGAGATACCTGCCATGTTTTCTGGTTTATATGCACTTGTCTACCTAGAGTGTATATTGATTGAATAAATTTGATTTCCACAAGGCTACACAAGTTTAAAATTATTGTATAATGTTGCATTAATTTTCTTGGGCTCTAACAACAAAATATAAGAGACTGGGAGCCTTAAATCACAGATTTTTATTTTCTCGTATTTCAGGAAGTAGGATGCTTAGGATCGAAGTGTTGACAGATTTGATTTTTCCTGAGGCCTTGCTCCTTGGCCTCCAAATGATTGCCTTCTTGCTATGCCTCAAATGGCCTTTCCTATGTGTGGGTACATTCATAGTGTCCCCTCTTATAAAGACACCAATCGTATTGCATTAGAACCCACCTTTATGACCTCGTTTAACCTTAATTTCCTCTTTAGAGTCCCTATCACCACATATAGTCACACTGAGGAATATGAGTTCAACATAAGAATTTTGGAGAAACACAATTCTGTCTATAAATGCCAAACTATTCTCCAAAATATTTTTCCCAATCTATATATTTACTGGTGGTAGTTTATGCTATTCACTAATTATTTCAGTTATAACAACACTTGAAAGTGTCAGAGTTACTGAGTTTTGCAAACCTCATTAATTTTGTTTTAATTGGCACTTTTCTTACTGCCAAAAGTTAAATGGACTTTTTTCTTTTTTTTTTTTTTAATTTTGACTGCCTTTTGTAATTTTAATGTGTAATGACTATATAAAAGTTTTAGAGTCTTTTGTTTGAGCTCTTTCCTAACTTGTAGAACTTATTAAATGTATTTATTCCTATGTACCAGCTCTAACAATTATAGAAGGCTCAAATATCTTCTTAAGTATGTGCTTATCATTTCAATTTTACATTTTATAATAGAAACCAGTTATTTTGATATAGTTGATGTACATGTTGTGATAACTTTTTGTTTGGTTTCAGAAATTCCACTCTATTCTGTTACAAATACATTTTCTCCATGACCTCTTAAGAGATACAATTATTTTCTTTCCATTTAAGCTGTATTGATATGAAACTAACTTTCTGCATGATTAAAAGCATAGGTGAAAAATAACATTTCACTAATTGGATATCTATTAATCCAGGCCCTTTTTTTTTTCAATGTGGCTATTTTCCAATGTCCTGTAACACTACCACAGCCATAAATCAAGAATCTAAATATCTGCATACCACCTTACAAGTTTTATTCTGCCATTTTAAAGTGGAATTATATGCCACTATGCCTATATAATAATTATTATAAGCACCTCACTTTATCCCCCCAAAACACTGGTGTTTTAGTACTATCTTTTAGTCATTTTTTTTTTTACCTTACAACACCTGCAAGCATGCCAAGCTAATAATACTTCAACAATTTCTGTTATCTAATTTTTATTTTTAATTTCAGCCCATAATGAAACATACAAAAATATTTAGTTAATTTTTATTTCTCATAGATTTTTGGTTTTTTGGGTTTTTTTTTTTATTTTTTTGAGGGATAGTCTCACTCTGTCACCCTGTGTAGAGTGCTTAGGTGTCATAGCTCACAGCAACCTCAAACTCTTGGGCACAAGTAATCTCCTTGTCTCCGCCTCCCTAGTAGTATTTTGGAATCTTATTCACATAGTTTCACTTATTTCAGAATCGCCTCCAAAATTTTCTTCTTAGCAGTCTCCATGTAGAAAACATTGAGAAAAACAAAATTAAGGACTGTGTCAATTAATCAACTTCCAGCATGTTGACCGTATTGTTTGTAATCTGTCAACTTTTATGTTGAGACAGAAGACTAAAATCATAATTTAAAAAATGTATACGCGATAGGCTATACAAATGTATAGGCTTATACTGATCCTAGTTCGATGTGATTTTGTTCTGCCCCCACCCCCACCCCTGCTGGCCCCACTTGGCTAATCCCCAGGGGTTCTCGGCGAGAGGGAACAGAGCCTAGTCGCTCTGCGGCCCCTAGCGTGGTAAGAACTCATTATCCAGAATACTGTGCGTGAGCGCCTCCGCGGCCTTGAACCAATGAAGACCCAGAAGAGAATCGTTTCCGAGAGTGCGCAGTACGCTGGGCGGGACTTCCGGCGTTTTCCGGGAGGTGGTCATTTTGTCTGCCATTGATTGTATCAGTGAGACCGGAGGCTCCTAGCGGCCGGCCCCGGCCCAGGTAGCTACCTCCGCAAAGGGAAAGAGGCGGTGTTGGAGGAGCAGGTCTAGGATTCGGTCTGAACGTCACCGGGGTGATTTGCTTCCGGACGCCCCTCCCGGATCTCCGACCTGGGTATTCGCCCATGGGCTGCTATGGCTGCGACTGAACTGATGAATCCGCCACAGGTTAGTGTTGCGTTTCCTGACCCTCCCCCTAAATTCTAAAGTTCCGAGTGTGGACTCCCTGACCAGATCGCTGCACTTCAAGCACTTTTCTAGAACAGTGAGGCGCTAGTGGGGGAGGGGGTGTTCCAGTCTGAGGGCCGGTGTGCTAAAGGGGGCAGAGGTTGCAGATAGTGGGAACTGCACTTTCAAACTTTTGGAAGTGCCCCGGAGCAGGGGCCATGTGGGAAACCTGGGGCTTTACTCCTGTCTTCAGGGAATGTGAGAATCACGCCTGCTGTGACAGACTGAGCTGCGGAGACTTCTTCGGTCTGAACCTTTTAGGAGCCGCGGAGGGTTGGCCTCCCAGGGAGAGAACAGACTGGGTTAGGGGATTGATAACGGGGGAAGGAAGGAGACCGGTAAGGAAGCTACTGTAATAGACTTCAAGATAATTATGGTGGATTCTGAACCAGACGATGGCGGACGAGACATAAATAGTAATGTTGATAGATCTTAAAGCCAGCAGGATTCTTTTTAATTTTTTTTTTTTTTTTTTAGACAGAGTCTCAAGCTGTCGCCCTGGGTAGAGTGCTGTGGCTTCGCAGCTCACAACAACCTCAAACTCTTGGGCTCAAGCGATTCTCTTGCCTCAGCCTCCCAAGTAGCTGAGACTACAGGCACTCGCCACAACGCCCGGCTAATTTTTGTTGTTGTTGTTGCAGTTGTCATTGTTACTTTGGCCCGGGCTGGGTTTGAACTCACCAGCCTTGGTGGGCTCCCTACCCACTGACGGGCGCCTCCAGCCAGCAGGATTTATTTAGGTATTATTTGTGCTTGTGAGCAAATGTGGGAGTGAAGTATGATGCCAAATTCTATTAAGCTGAACATCTGAAAGAATTGAGAAGAGCATCTGGTGAGGCAGTAGGTTTCAATGAGAGACTGGGAGTTGAAATGCCATTGGAAAATGTCCCAGAGTGCAGTTACATGAGCATCTGGAATCAAGTAGGGAATTCAGGGGAGGGGACTAGCTCAGTGATGTACGTGTACAAATGGTGACAGACGGTGGGATTTAAGATTTTACTTTGAGATGAAGGAAAGGAGGGCTGAAGTTGGAGGGTGGATTTGGGGTAGAGGAGAAGGCCTTGGGAGTTCCAAGGATTCCTCTTGTGGAAGGAGGAAGGAGCCCCGCATAGGATGGATTTGAGGCTGGAGGGCTGTGTGGACTCACCCTTCTGAAGACTTCGCAGATTGTTCAGTTCCTGTGGAGCCAGGAAAAGGTCAGCCAGACTAGTGGAGCAGCCTAGGCCCAACAAGAGCACTGGTGCCTTTGCTCTCCCAGGAAAATACAAGTTTAAATTGTACAGATTTAGTAAATTAAATATATGCAAGCAATTAGCAACTGATTTAAATGACAGTATGCTTCTGTGCTCTAATAAAAGTATATATACTGTATTTCTTTTTTGTCATGCACTTCCAGGCAAAGAATTTCTAAAATCTTTGTAATTTCCTCCGGAGAAGGTGTCTTTTGTTATTCATTACAAGCCCTTTTCAATAATATAGTCACATACCACATAATGATATCAACTGCATATACCGTATTTTTTTTTCTTTTTGAGACAGAATCTCACTATGTCGCCTTCAGTAGAGTGCTATGATGTCACAGCTCACATCAACCTCAAACTCTTGGGCTTAAGCAGTTCTCTTTCTTCAGCCTCCCAAGTACCTAGGACTACAGGTGGTTGCCACAACACCCAGCTGTCATTGTTGTTGTTGTTGTTGTTGTTGTTGTCATCGTCTTTGTTGTTTAGCAGGCCTGGGCTGGGTTCAAACCCACCAACCTCGGTGCATGAGGCTGGTGCCCTAACCACTGAGCTACAGGTGCTGAACCTTATATACCATATTTTTATTGTTCCTTTTTTATGTTTAGATACTCAGATTTTTTTTTTTTTTTAAGAGACAGAATTTTTCTTTGTTGCCCTTGGTAAAGTGCCATGGCGTCACAGCTCACAGGAACCTCCGGCTCTTGGGCTTAGGCGATTCTCTTGCCTCAGCCTCCCAAGTAGCTGTGATGACAGGCGCCCGCCACAACGCCTGGCTATTTTTTGTTGCAGTTTGGCCAGGGCTGGGTTTGAACCTGCCACCCTTGGTATATGGGGCAGGACTATAGGTGCCTGTCACAACGCCCAACTATTTTTTTTTTCTTTTTTTTTTTAGAGACAGAGTCTCACTTTATTGCCCTCAGTAGAGTGCCATGACATCACAGTTCACAGCAACCTCCAGCGATTCTCTTGCCTCAGTCTCCTGAGTAGCTGGGACTACAGGCGCCCGTCACAACACCTGGCTATTTTTTGTTGCAGTTTGGCTGGGGCCAGGTTTGAACCCACCACCCTTGGTATATGGGGCCAATGCCCTACTCACTGAGCCACAGGCGCCGCCTGATACACAGATATTTAATGTTATATTTAAATTGCCTATCGTATTCAGTACAGTAACATGCTGTATGTATTTGCAGCTTATAAGCAGTGGGATATAGTTAAGGTGTGTAGTAGGCTGCCCCATCTATTAATAAGTTTGTGTAAATGTGTTCTATGATTTGGGCACAATGATGAAATTGCCTAATTATGCATTTCTCAGAACAAAGCCCCCCTTATCCTCTGGGGATATGTTCTAAAACTTCCAATGGATGCCTGAAACTGGATTGTGCAAAACCCTGTACTATCTATGCGTGGTAAAGTTCACTTTATAAATTAGTCACAGCATATTAATAGTAACTAACAATATAGAACAATTATAAATTATGTAAATGTGGTGTCTCTTTTCCTCTCAGAGTATTTTATGTTTTGTACTCACCCTTCTTATAAGAGGTGGAACTGAATGGCACCAGATTTCCTTACACTGCTTAAAATGGTACACAATTTAAAACTAATGAACTGTGGGCTCTGCACCTGTAGTTCAGTAGCTAGGGCACCAGCCACATGCACTGGGGCTGGTGGGTTTGAACCCTGCTCCGGCCTGCTAAACAACAATGATAAGTACAACAACAACAACAAAAAAAAAATAGCCGGGCGTTGTGGCAGGCACCTGTAGTCCGAGCTACTTGGGAGGCTGAGACTAGAGAGTTGCTTAAGCCCAAAAGTTTGAGGTTGCTGTGAGCTGTGATGCTACAGTACTTTACTGAGGGTGACATACTAAGATTCTGTCTCAAAAATAAATAAATAAATAAAACTTATGAATTGTCTATTACTGGTATTTTTTATTTAATGTTTCTCACCAAAGTCATGTAGAGTGAAGGGAAACTACCTCTTTCCTCCAAAAGTTCACCCCATAATTAAGGCAGATTAATAAGAGGAAGAGATTTATCATGCATACAGGGGGAATCATGGAATGATTACCCACTATCCCAGTGGGATCCAGATTTTTTTTTTTTTTTTTGAGACAGAGCTTCAAGCTGTTGCCCTGGGTAGAGTGCAGTGACATCACAGCTCACAGCAACCTCTAACTCCTGGGCTCAAGCAAGTCTCCTGCCTCTGCCTCCCAAGTAGCTTTGACTATAGGCACCTGCCACAACACCCACCTATATTTTGGTTGCAGCCGTCATTGTTGTTTGGTGGGCCCTGGCTGGATTCAGACCTGCCAGCTCAGGTGTATGTGGCTGGCGCCTTAGCCGCTTGAGCCACAAGGCATCAAGCCAAGGGATCCAGATATTTTTATAGCATCTTTTTAGAGGGGAGGGAGAGATGAGGAATATAAGTTATTCTGTTTGGGGGCTATATATGGTTGCTAGGGAAGATGAATTAAGGGAAGTAGATTGACTTGTAACTAATTCTGTACAAATTAAACTGAGAGGCATGTATTTATTTAAAATTATTTAGGCCAGATCTGATTGCATTTTTGTTCATATTTTTCTTCAATACATTGAGATAATAGGGGAAGGGAAGTCAATTCTTTTTGATGGGCCAGTCCCGTTTACGCAGATAGAGGGAAAACTCTAATGCCTATTGGCCTTTAATTCAAAGGCCTTTAATCTCAAAGGGCCTTTAATTCAAAAATTTTTTATACCAAGGAGACATATTTTGGAGTGAAATTTCCTGAGCTGAATTGACTGTGGGTAACTGAAACTACAGATAGTAAAACCACAGATAAGGGAGACCACTGTGCCTGGGTTTTATGAGATGGCTTAGGATAAGAAGACTTAGAGTGGGGTCTGTAGATAGGCTCAAAGTGGAGCTGGTTACTGAATACACCAAGGGATTATCAGATTTGAATTTTCAGCCCCACCTCTGTCATACAGGGAGAAGAGGGGAACTGGAGATTAGGTTAGATAAAATCTTGAACGATGAGATTCAAGAAACCTTCAAATTGTGAAGACTTGGAAATGTGACCTATCCACAGAGGGCATGGAAGCACCCTGCCCTCCCAAACTTGCTATATACATCTCTTAACATTTGGCAGTTCCTGAGTTGTATTCCTTTATAATAAACCAGTAGACATAAGTATTTGCCTGAGTTCTGTGAGTAGTTCTAGTTAATGATGGAACCTAAGGTCTTGGCAGCTCCCAAATTTATAGCCAAGTTGGACAGAATTACAGTGGCCTGCATATTGACTAGCAATTGGCATCTGAAGTAAGGGTAGTTTTGTATGACTGAGCCTTTAAATCTGTTGGTTCAGATGCTAACTCCAGGTAGTTAGTACCACAATAGAATTGAATTGTAGGATACCCACTTGTTATGAAAGAATCAGATAATTGGTGTTGGAAAAGATACTACATATTTTAGTGTCAGAAAGAGAATCATAGAGATCTCTAATTTTTAATGAAGTATCACATTCACATAAAGCCTCAAATGACAGGTAAGAAACACCCAAATTTTCAAAATCTTTTATAGAAATTTTAATCCTATGGTTAGTAATAGCTAAGTCTTAGCATTGGACATACAGTAAAGAGTTTGATACCTAATGACAACACTATGAGGTGGCTACCATAAGTGTTTCCATTTTATAGATGAAGATATTCTCAGGTTAGGTCTTTCTCCAGTGTGACACAATGACAAGAGGTATGCTGAGGACTGGATCTGAGGCCATAAACATGTCGGCCTGAGGTCACTCTTCTCTGGGACAAAATGGGGAAATGAGTCTTGCCTTTGTAAATACCACCATGATCACCTTTATCTCATAGCCTCCATCTTCCCACAGAGTTCCGTGGCAACAAAAGGGAGTTTGGAACCATCACAGGTAAGTCAAAGAAGTCCCAGGTTCTCACCAATCCTGATCCCTTAACCATGGATCCTAGTGATACAAATGATACTGATATCTTGGGACTCGTTGTCTTTAGTCCTTGGGCCCTGGAGTCACATCTGGCCCAGCATCCTTAATCATGGTCAGCAGTTTTATGGAGGTCCTTCCATTTCTACTAGGATGAAATGATGAAAGGTTTCCTGAGCACAGGAACCACAGGTCAAAATGCTCACAGGTGAGAATGATGTGGGCATGTTTAGGGAACTGCAGGTCTCCCTTATATCTGCTGAGGACAAAGAAGAAAGGGCAGGAATCCATCCTGGAGGGGCAGGTTGAGGAGCAAAGGCCTCTATTGAGGGCGGTGGGGAGTGTGGAGGGTTTGGAGCAGAGGCGGGAAGTGATATGACTCAGGTCTAAACAAATTCCTCTGTGGGTAACATGGGGTGAGCATGGAAATCACCGTCACATTCTGGGTGAGTATTAATGGTAGCTGGATCAGAGCAGTAGCTGTGAAGTTTGGAGAAGATGGTATTTCTCATACTGTTTAGTAAAGAGGGACAATTTTCTGTTAGGCATGGTGAAAGAGAGAGTCAGGAATGACCTCAAATTTTTGGCTTTAGCGGGTAAAAGTGTGGAAGTGACATGTACTGAAGTGGAAAATGAATGGTTAGGTTAGGAGTAACAGAAGTTACTATAGTGAGATTTCTCTTTATTCTTAATCTTTTTATTAAACTATTAAAAAAAAAAAAAAAAAACAGTTTTAGGTTCACAGTAAAATTGAGAGGAAAATACAGAGATTTCCCAGATGCCCCTGTCCCCACACATACATACTCCTCCCCATTATTAATATCCCATCAGAGTGTAGTCCATGTATTTTATTTTATTTTATTTATTTATTTATTTATTTTTATTTATTTTTTTTTTGAGACAGAGCCTCAAGCTGTCCCTCTGGGTACAGTGCCATGGCATCACAGCTCACAGCAACCTCAAACTTCTGGGCTCAAGTGATTCTCCTGCCTCTGCCTCCAAAGTAGCTGGGATTATAGGCGCCCACCACAATGCCTGGCTAGTTTTTGGTTGTAGCTGTCATTGTTTGGCAGGCCCAGGCTAGATTCGAACCCACCAACTCAGATGTATGTGGCTGGCACCTTAGCCGCTTGAGCCACATTTATTTATAATAAATGGTGCTGAGCCCATTTATTATAATTTTTTTTTGAGACAGAGTCTCACTCTGTTGCCCTTGGTAGAGTGCCATGGTGTTATAGCTCACAGCAACCTCAAATTCTTGGGCTCAAGAGATCTCTTGCCTCAGCCTCTCAAGGAGCTAGAACCACAGGCGCCCAGCACAACACCCAGCTGTTTTTACAGCCAGAGTCTTACTCTTGTTCAGGCTGATCTCAAACTCCTGAGCCAAGCAATCCACCCATCTCAGCCTCCCAGAGTGTTAGGATTATAGGCATGAGCCACCGCACCCACTCTCATTTATTATAATTGACAAACTTGTTTTCTGTCCTGCCAAACACATGACTGGAGTCACCCCAAATCCACAAAGGATTACCCAAAACCTCCAGAATGGTCGAGGTACTCTGTGATTTTCAGTCAGGATACAAAAATTGTGTGTGTGGGTGAGGGGTCTGTAGGACCCTACTTTGACACACTGTAATAGCCCAAAGTTCATCATTTACCTTTGGGTTCACTCTTCTTGTTGTATATAATATGGGTTGGATAAATGTATAAAGACATGTCTATCATTTTAGTATCCTGCAGAATATTTTTGTTACCCTAAAAATTCTCTGCACTCCACCTATTTATCCTTCCCATCCTCCACCCCAACCCTAAGCAACCACTGATCTTTTTATTGTCTCCATAGTTTTGACTTTCCTGGAATGTCTTATATTTGGAGTTATACAATATGCAGCCTTTTCTGATTGGCTTCTTTCACTTAGTAATATACATTTAAGGTTTTTTCAAGACACAGGGGAACTGTCTTTCTAAGTGACTTTCCATTTTGCATTTATACAAGTAGTGAATGAGAGTTCCTGTTGCTCTACATCCTGGTCTGCTGGAAGCACAAGGGTACTTTTTCTGGTATTTACCATGAGAAACTGGTCAATTTCCTAAAGGAAAATATCACAAAATTGTAGGGCCACTACATCACTGAGTCCCCTGGAGTTTTTAACTCTCAGAATTATCCACACAGCCTCCAGCAGTTTGTGAATTTTAGTTCAGATTTTCCTAACCTAGCACTGGTTCCCTTTGTTTCTTTTCACATGTCTCTATTTCGGTAAGCCTTGACTCCTTATATTCACTTGTCTTTTTTTTTTTTTTTTTTAAATTTAGTTAATGAGTTTATTTATTTATTTTGAGACAGAGTCTCAAGCTGTCACCCTAGGTAGAATGCCATGGCATCACAGCTCACAGCAACCTCAAACTCTTGGGCTTAAGCAATTCTCTTGCCTCAGCCTCCCAGGTACCAGAGACTACAGGGACTCACCACAGCACTTTTTGTTGCAGTTGTCATTGTTGTTTAGCTGGCCCAGCCTGGGCTCAAACCCGCCAGCCTCAGTGCATGTGGCTGGAGCCATAACCACTGTGCTATGGGCGCCAAGCCTATTCATTTGCCTTTCTCCAATCTTGGGGGCAGCAGTTTGTCTTTTGTTCTTACCTTTTTTATGGATCCCAGAAGAGTTGTTCATTTTTTAGTCAGTTCAACTATTTACTTGTAGTCATGAGGGAGTGGCAACATCAAGCTCCTTACATGCGGAACAGGAAACTAGAAGTTCAGGAGTTATGTTTTTATGACATAGAGTCTCATATTTGAAGACATGAGATGTCAAGTGCACAGCAAGAGACAGACTTTGGAAGTTCAAGGAAGTGATTCAGGTGAAAGCTACCCACCAACCAATAGCTGACATATGGAACATGGCAGATTTAAGAGAGGGACTCTTTAGGCCATGGTGGTAATGCCATCACAGGGAAGGATGAGGAACATACTCTCCATTAACTTGGTCTCTTGCATGGTCCCCAGGAGAAAGGTGGGAGTCATGAGGGAGAGCAGTGACCATGTGGTTGGGGGTGGGGGATGTCCAGCTGGTGGCACAAGCTTTAAATGGGAAGAGTTAAGAGATTGATTCAAGCTCATTGCCTGTAGCTCAGCTGGTAGGGGGTCATACACCAGAGCTTGTGGGTTCAAACCCAGCCCTGGCCTGCCAAACAATGACAACTACAACAAAAAAAGAGCCAGGCATTGTGGTGGGCGTCTCCCAGCTACTTGGGAGGCTGAGGCAAGAGAATTGCTTAAGCCCAAGAGTTTGAGGTTGCTGTGATGCTACAGTACTCTACCAAGGGCAACATAGTAAGACTCTTGTCTCAAAAAAAAAAAAAGAAAAGATTGATTCTGAGGCATAGCAATAATGGAAGTCAAATGACACTGAGGATAGGGCTGGTGTTTTATCTCCTCTCTGCTGGCTTGGACTTTTGTTTTTATTTTTTTAGAGACAGTCTCACTTTATCGCCTCAGTAGAGTGCGACATCACAGCTCACAGCAACCTCCAATTCCTGGTCTCAGGCAATTCTCCTGCCTCAGCCTCCTGAGCAGCTGGGACTACAGGTGCCTGCCACAACGCCCAGCTATTTTTTTGTTGCAGTTTGGCTGGGGCCGAGTTAGAACCCATCACCCTTGGTATATGGGGCCAGTGCCCTACCCACTGAGCCATAGGTTCCGCCCTAGCTCTAACAACTTGGTGGAACCTGGGGGGTTTCAGACAGGATGACAGATTAGGTTAGGTGCTAATGAGATCAACTGATGATGTCATTTAGCTTGTGGGAGCAGGTGAGGACAGAGTTTTGATTATGTATAGGTAGAGAGGAAAGATGTGCCTAGTGTTGAGACAGGACAGGTGACACTGAGAGGGATTAGGCTTCCTGTTTCACACAAGGTCTGAGTAGCTGAAATTAGAATAAGGGGTCAGGCCACAGGGGAAGGTCTTCGTAATAGTGCTGGGACTGTATCTGGCTTGGGTACAAAAGAGTTGTGGCGTAGTGGTAGATCCTGGTTGCACTTGGCAAGTATTACCTGGGTCCCATGAGCAGAGAAGCATGTGTGGAAGCCTCTGTCATGGATTCAGAGGTGTCAAGGTTGTGACAGTCATGGTTTGGAGATGGGAAGGAGCTGTGGTCCCAAGAGTGATGCACAAGTGGGAAGGGAGTGTGAGTATATTAGGGTCCCTGCACTCAGAGTTCAAGCTGGGAGGGTGAGCACAAGTTTGGGTGTATGTGGCATGATCTGGGTCTGCAGGGAAATTGACTAGCAGGACCACGAGTGAGATTCTACATGCCAGGCTCAGAGCTAAGTTGGCACCACCTATCTCCCCAGGTGGCAATGATGGTTGGAGATAGTGATCAGCAGGACATGAGGAGATGTCAAGTAGCAGTGGTATGAAGAACTGGTATTGCCCCTGAATTCGGAATAGGGAGGAGGGAGATTTACTGGGGGTCCTAGGGATTGAATCTGCTCATAAACTCACTTGCCTCTATCATAACAGAGCCATGTGACCCTTGAGGATATTGTGGTGTACTTCTCCCAGGAAGAGTGGCAATTCCTTGATGAAGCTCAGAGATGTCTGTATCACAACGTAATGCTGGAGAACTTTGCACTTTTGGCCTCAGTGGGTAAGATCCCCCAAAACCACAACACTGACCTATGTTGGCCTCTGCTCTTCCCCTTTTTCCAGGGGTCACCCTGTTTTTCCAAGTTGGACCACGGGCTCTGCTTCCTTCCTTGGTTTCCTGATTTAAGTGCTGTGTTTACTGGGCCTGGCCTTTTCCCAGCCCCAACATCTACTGTCCCAAAGCCTTTTATTTTTAGTTAAGGGTTTGGGTTCAGAGTCTTCCAGACTGTGCTACTGATACCACATGCTTTTCCCCTGCCTTGCTATGGTGACTTTTCAGATCTGTGGCAGACCTGTGTCACAAGACCTTTCCATGCCTTTAGCAGAATTTTTTTTGGACCTCCCTATCTCAGGAATTAACAGGCATTTTCATGGGAACACTAGACTGACAGCAAGGTTTTTTTGTAACAGATTTCTCTCCAAGAGTCTGTCATACGTTGGGCACTCAAGATCAGTGTTCTTTATTCAATTACTTGTTTTCCCTTTAGGACTTCTACCTTCCAGGTCTCTCTCCCAGAGCTGGGGACAGGAGAAAGCCTTATGTTCTGACAGGGTGGAAAAGTCTCCAACCATAGCAAGAAGGATTAGGGAGTCTGGGGCCTTATGAGGTGGAACAGTGGGAGGGCAGCATTTAATGAAGATCAAATCATTCCAGGCAAATGTCCTGTGCTTACTACTATCTTGGTGCCAGGGCTCATGGTCATACCTCATTTTTGTTTTTCACCTCCCTACTTGACATTTTGCCCACTTGTCATTTCTACCGTGACCTCTGACCCCCGACTTTTCTGTCTCCCACGTCTGTCCAGTTCCTCTCGTTCTGCCCTATTTTCCAACATTAGCCCACACTGAATGTACCATGAGATGTTCATGTACAGATGCTTCTCATCTTATAATGAGGTTATGTCTCAATAAACCCATCATTAAGTTGAAAATATTCTAAATTGAAATGCTTTTAATATACCTAACCTCATGAACACCTTGGCTGAGCTGCTGCTGCATGGCAAGACAGTATCACACTGTGTGTCATCAGCCAGGAAAAGTTTAAAATTCAAAGTATGGTTTCTGCTAAATGCTTATCACTTTTGGATCATCGTAAAGTTGAAAGATCTTAAGTCAGACCATTTTAAATCGTGGACTGTCTGTATATGTAGATAACCCACGAACACCAGCTACCCAGTTGCTTTGTATTTCTCTGGGGTGACATACACTCTACATAGGTCTCACATGTCTCCAACAGCTAAGATCCTCTTGAAAACTACTGACAGAAAAGTGAGTCATAGACTCTGCCTCTCTTTCTACCACAGCACCTTGTTCCTTGTTTTCTGGCTGGTTGTGGGCCCTCCCCTACATTGTAACTTCTTGAGGCCCAGTAATGCAAGTATTGTCTTCCTTGGGCTGGCCTCAGCTCCCTTGCCCTGAAAATACACTCATGGACTTAATTCCTATCTGTGTCATACAGGTATACGTAATGAGACGGTTCCCATACGCCAAAGTCTGCATACATTTTACCCACATTTTTTGTACTTCCAGGTTGTTGCCATGGAGTAGAGGCTGTGGAGGCCCTTCTTGAGCACACTGCTTCCACAGGAATGTCACAGGCCAGGACTCCAAAGTCAGGTTCTTCCATCTCAAATGCTCACCCCTGTGAGATATGTATCCTGGTCATGAAAGACATTTTGTACCTGGCTGAGCATGAGAAAGCACTTCCTGGGCAGAAACCATATGCTGGTATGGCATATGAGAAACACTTTTCATTTGATTTGAACCTACACCAGAACCAATGCAGTAGAGATGAACACATCAGAACAGAGGAAAATAGGGCCTTGCTAGTAAATACCTACAAAATCCCCATGTTGGGCAACCATTTTATATACAAAGATGTTGAGAAAGATTTTCTAGTCAGCCTGGGCTTTCTTCAGCACCAGAACACCCACACTGAAGAGTATCCACATAGAAGCAGAGATACCTTTCATATTCAGCAAAGGCATTACAAATGTAACAAATATGAACAAGTTTTCAATGAGAAGGTTCATGTCTTTGAGCATCAACAAGTTCATACTGGAGGAAAAGCTTGTAAACGTAGTAGTGCATGTGGGAAATCCTTGAGCTGTAACTACTCACTTGTTCAGCATCAGAGAACCCATAATGGAGAAAAGCCTTATGTTTGTAATGTGTGTGGGAAATCTTTCCTCCACAAACAAACACTTGTTGGGCACCAGCAGAGAATTCATACTGGAGAAAGGTCTTACATATGCACTGAATGTGGGAAATCCCTAAGCTCCAAATACTCACTTACTGAACACCAGAGAACCCATAATGGAGAAAAGCCTTATGTGTGCAATGTGTGTGGGAAATCGTTCCGCCACAAACAAACATTTGTTGGTCACCAGCAGAGAATCCACAGTGGAGAAAGGCCATATGTATGCACTGAATGTGGAAAATCCTTTATTCAATCCTCCGACCACATTCGACACCAGAGAATTCACACTGGAGAAAGGGCTTATGTGTGCAATGAATGCGGAAAATCCTTCATCTACAAACAGTCACTTCTTGATCACCAGAGAATCCATACTGGAGAAAGGCCTTATGAATGCAATGAATGTGGGAAAGCTTTCATCCACAAAAAAAGACTTCTTGAGCACCAGAGGATCCACACTGGAGAAAAGCCTTATGTGTGTGTCAAATGTGGGAAATCATTTATTCGATCCTCTGACTACATACGACACCAGAAAATTCACACTGGAGAAAGGGCTTATGTGTGCAGTGAATGTGGGAAAACCTTCATCTGCAAACAAACACTTCTTAAACACCACAAAATCCACACTAGGGAAAGGCCTTATGAATGCCATGAATGCAGGAAAGGCTTCTACCTGGAGGATAAACTTCTTCAACACCAAAGAATCCACATTAGAGCACAACTTTATGAATGCAATGAATGTGGGAAGGTCTTTAAGCACAAAAAAAGACTTCTGGAGCACCAGAAAGTTCACACTGGAGAAAAGCCCTGTGAGTGCAGTGAATGTGGAAAGTGCTTTAGACAGTATACCAGCCTCATTCAACACCAGAAAGTTCACACTGGAGAGAGGCCTTATAAGTGCACTGCATGTGAGAAGTCCTTCATCTACAAAAACAAACTTGTAGAACATGAGAGAATCCACACTGGAGAAAAGCCATATGAGTGCAGCAAATGTGAGAAAGCCTTCAACAAAAGGTATTCCCTTGTCAGGCACCAGAAAGTTCATACAAGAGAAAAGCCTTAGCCATTGGTGGGATGTGCAATTGATTACCTTGTTCACCATAAACCAGAGAGATTTCTCAAGGTATTCATCAGACAGCAGTTGAACCTCACACACCTGAAGTTCAACAGTTGGACAATTCACTATGAGGTCCATGTACTTAGGAAGCTTTCTGGAGCTAAATTCTGCTTGCTTATCTGCCTGGCATCACAGCAGACACTATCGTGTGGCATAGCCCCACAGTGCCCATCAGTCAGTTGTGTTGAAAGCATGTAGCCCTTTGGTCTCACCAAATTCTGAAGGGAACTGTGAATAATGTGAGCTTATTGAGGTCTTTCCCCAATCTGCTGAACTGTTCAAGGCATAGACAGGACCTAGCTTTGGCCAAGAAAAGCTGTCTGGGTTCTGGTAGCCTATGGATATTTACCTTTTTCATAAGTACCTTTTTTTTTTTTTTTTTTAATGTGATTGCCATGGTAGGGCTTTCCTTACTCTACCAAAGAGAGAAATGGCACATCACATAATTTATTGATGTGTGTACTAAACACCTTACTTAAACCACCTTTAATCTCGAGAGTTGTTTGTACTATGTGGGTTGGATTTAGAACAGAATTGTGTTCTGCCAGTGTGAAGGGTGAACAGCTTTTGTGGGAACCCCAACTTTATGTGCCTCCAAAAGAGCACAGGATGATGTTAGACTAGTTTTTAGTCATGTCTGTCTTAATCTTTATTGCTTTCCAATGTCCCCTGGGAAAGACAGCAGAGGTGTGTATCCTTAATTACTTGATGTGGTTGCCAGATTTGTATGTCCTGACAGAGGTCTCCCTGAGAAGAGGCATTTGTTATAAACTCAAGTACTGGGATCTTGATGTATTTTATCTTAGATCCCAGTGATGCCTTATATTTCCTAGCATTGGTTATGGGAAGCTATTTCCCACATCCTTCAGGGTTTTCAGAGAAGATGGAGGGTGAAATCTTCAAGAGTCTACTCTCCTCTCCCCCCCCCCAAGAAAACTCTACACTCTGTCCTGGAAACATAGCATTCTTAACTTATCAGGAATTACATACATTATATGTGTATAAAGCACAAAAAAGGTGGATGCCTACTACAAAAACATGAAGTACATATGTGGTCTTTTAAAAGGATCCAAGGAAAATTCAGTGAGGAAATGATTATATTTTTCACACAATACATGTATTTTCATGTAGCTTGAAAACTAACTTAAAGAAAATTCGGGCAGTGCCTGTGGCTCAGGTGGTAGGGCCCCGTATACCAAGGGTGGCGGGTTCAACCCTTGCCCTGGCCAAATTGCAACAAAAAAATAGCCGGGCATGTGGCAGGCGCCTGTAGTCCCAGCTACTCGGGAGGCTGAGGCAAGAGAATCGTCTAAGTCCAGGAGATGGAGGTTGCTGTGAACAGTGTGACGCCACAGCACTCTACTGAGGGTGACAAAATGAAACTCTGTCTCTACCAAAAAAAAAAAGAAAAGAAAATTCCACAGGAAAATTACTACCTTTAATACCAGTACCAAGTGAATAAGTCCATGATGGTTAACTGTGAAACCCATACAAACCTGCATAAACACATCCTGATACACTTGTTAATGCACTAGGTATTTTATTTTGTAGCAAAACTTTACACAAACTTTCATTTATAAGGTCAGACAATGAGATTCTTCTCCATGTTTGATTTCCTGGGTTTGTCATTAATTTACCTTAGTTATGTTTTATTTTACTTGTTTCATCTATAACCTAATCTGTAGCAGCCCATATAGCCTATGGCTAGGAGGAGAGAGAGTTATAAGAAATACCTGTATAGCTCAATAATGGAACACGGTGGTGGAAAGGGCAGGGAGAGGGATTCAGCTCTCCTAACAAACATGAGAGCTCGCGAGATGAGAGCAATGGTGAATTGGCAGTCTCTACACCTGTGGTGTTGAGAGGCATGAGATCAGCCTTATATTAGGCTGGAGGAGAAGGCAGTCAGGAGTGTGCACATTCTATCACGGTCCCGCTTACTCTGACTCTGTCTCCTCTCCTGCCTGCAGAATGCCAGCACAGCGTCTCAGTGCTGAAGATTACCAAGCTGTACTAAAAGACTAAGATCTATCTATTCTAAGAAGACTGCTTTACTCTCTCTAAGACATTCTCTCTCTCCAGCTAAAGTAGATAGCCCTCAGGCACCTAAGAGACCTGAGCAAGGTAACTTAGCAGTCTGCATCCGGAACCTAGTTAAGCCAGGCCCGAGACCTGGCCATTCTTGGGCCCTGACAAGTGGTGTCATGAATGAGATGTGACACTAATCCCTACAAAATTGGTTGGGGGACTTTGAAATACTTCTCTACACATGATTAAAGAACCTGAGAAACACCAGGAAGAAGAAAAACTTGGGACTCACCTGAGAAGAGCAAACAAGGTGATCAACATGCTGTTAGAGAAAGTAAACAAATAGAAAGGAATCAGGAACAAGAGTGAAGGTACTGTGCATTTAAAACCATATTAATAAGGGGAGTTTTAAGTAAAAATCCAGGCCTTAAACAGTTTTAAGTGGCATACATTTTAATTTGGCTATCCATATATGGATTCTCCGATCCTTAGAAATAAAATAGAAGTGTTGTGGGAGGATAGTCTCTGTGTTATAATTTCTTACAAGTTCAATGATTTCAAGCCATCAGATACTCAAATATGACTCAAGCCTTCATATTTCTCAGGAAGAATGACCCTCCTTATGAATTCCCTCCCAGAGATGTCTGGACAAAGGTGGCTTCCAGAAAATGTTAGATGAACTGCCCTTGTCCAACTCTCCTGACACAGGATAGCAGTGAATGTATACAAGACACAAAGGGCTGAGACACTATCTCTCAAAACATTTCCCCTACAAAGAAATAAAAACTGTAACAGGCTTGCAGGGAGGTCTTGAGTTTATAAAGATATTTTTCCTTACATCTCCTGTGTAAACCAAGGAGATACCTGTGACTGAAGGCGTCTATAAATTTGTAGAGTTAATCCCAAGGTGAGTCAAATTCCAGTATGGTTCTTTATATGACAAGTAATGATCTGGTCACAGAAAGTTCTCTTACAGTGATGACAATTACACAGTAATTCTTCATTATGAATTCTTAGATAGCTTGTGAGCTTTTTCTTTTGGCCAAATCCAAATGTCTTTTTCTATCACAAGTTCTTTAATGGTGATGCAAGTGGAATGCCTTCTCTATTTCTCTCTGGTATGAATCCCTCTGTTATGGGTAAGGGGTGGGCAGTGACTGAAGGCAACTTACATTCACTGCACTCAAAGGGCTTCTCCCCAGTGTTGACTAGTGCATTTAGTTGAGGAAGAGCTGGCAAAAAATAAACTTCCCAACATTCTTAGTATTCAGAGGGTGAGTTCCTCCAGTAGGGTGGAGGAACCTCCCTTCCATCAGGAGGGAAGGAGAAGCAGTAGATGAAGGCCTTTCTATGGTCACTGAACTAATAGGACTTCTCTCAAGTATGGACCCGCTGGTGCTGCAGAAGGTGTGACCTGCGTTTGAAGGCCTTGCCACACTCAATGCACTTGTAGGGCATCTCCCCAGTGTGGATGACAGAGTGCTGAATAAGGTACGTGCTCCGATGAAATGCTTTCCCACACTGGGTGCATTCATAGGGCTTCTCACCAGTGTGAATCCACTGGTGCTGCATGAGCTCTGAGCTGCATCTGAAGGCTTTTCCACACTCCATGCAATCATAGGGTTTCTCTCCAGTGTGGATGACGTAGTGTTGAATTAGGTGTGCCCTGTTGCTAAAGGCTTTACCACATTCTTTGCACTCAAAGGGTCTTTCTCCAGTGTGGGTCCTATTATGGCGAATAAAAGTAGAGCGGTGAGTGAAGGCTTTTCGACACTGACTGCACTCATAGGGCTTCTCTCCAGTGTGGATCGGATGGTGCTGCATGAGGTATGACCTGCGTTTGAAGGCCTTCCCACATTCTAGGCACTTGTATGGTTTCTCCCCGGTGTGGATTAGGTAGTGCCGAAGGAGAGTTGAGCTCTGGCTAAAAGCTTTCCCACATGCATTGCATTCATAGGGCCTCATTCCAGTGTGAACCCGCTGATGTCGTACAAGATACCACTTCCGGCTAAAACATTTCCCACACTGCTTGCATTTGTAGGGGTTTGTCCTGGCATGAATCAAGGTGGTGTCTTTCCTTGTTTGCTGTGAGTCATGTTCAAGGAGAATATCTCCGAGAGATACCCCACAGTGCAGATGATCATCTGTCCCCAAACCTTCATCTTCAAGGCTCATTTTCTCAGGATAGGTCTCCTTGTGAGGGTCTGTCCCTGGCTTCACTTGATCTTTCTGCATTTCCAAAAGCCCTCCCTGTTTCCTGGATTTCCCCAATCTGGAGTTCTTTGATGATCCCAGAGTCAAACTTCCCTGGAGAAAGGCTTCCTCAGATAAGACTGGCAGACAAGGGGTTGGCTCTCTGGTCTGAAGTTGTGCTCTTTCACCTGAAGGAATCCAGCACACAAAGGAGGGGACCTTCAGTGATACAATACAGTAGGAAAAAGATAAGTGATAAAATAAGGACAAAAATAGTAACTCTGACACTTGCTGTATTTTTATATCTCCATAACCCATGTTTCCAAATACTTTTCATGGTCCTTGTACCCTGGATATCATTAAAGGGAAAATATGAAACACAGCCTGGACCAGGGAACAGAAAATCTAGAGTGGAGATGCACCTCTTCACAGTTTAGATTATATTAATAGAAGGGAGGACACAGTTTTTTGTTTTGTTTTGTTTTGTTTTTTTTGAGACAGAGCCTCAAGCTGTCACCCTGGGTAGAGTGCTGTGGCATCACAGCTCACAGCAACCTCCAATTCCTGGGCTCAAGCGATTCTCCTGCCTCTGCCTCCCAAGTAGCTGGGACTACAGGCTCCCACCGCAACACCTGGATATTTTTTGGTTAAAGCCAT
>CAUYPK010107226.1:0-20273 GCA_963574355.1 Loris lydekkerianus
TAAATGTCTTAACACAATAACTAAGAAAATGCCAGGAAGGCTATGTTAACCAGTGTGATGAAAATGTGTCAAATGGTCTATAAAACCAGTGTATGGTGCCCCATGATTGCATTAATGTACACAGCTATGATTTAATAATAAAAATTAATTAATTAAAAAAACAAACAAAGTTCTTTCTTTAGAATAAGGAGGAGAAATTACCTTTTCCTAATAATTATATCTACTCTTTTTATATACTGAATGGACATAAGGCTCATGTGCAATTTAAAATGAATTAACAGGCAGTGCTTATGGCTCAAAGGAGTAGGGCACCGACCACATATGCTGGAAATGAAGGGTTCAAACCCAACCCTGGCCAAAAACTGCTAAAAATAAAAATAAAAATAAAATGGATTGACGTAGTAAATTGCACATGAACTTTATGTGCACCCTGTATGTTATATGCATATGTACGAAGATTATAAGCAGTTATTTTTAAATATATAAAGACCTAAGGCATCTATCTTCTATTAACCATTTTGAAAAAATCTTCCTAAAGTCCTAACATAGGCACATTAAAAATAAATAAATAGAAAATCAAAATCAAAAATCATAAATAAAACAAAAACAAAACAAAAATCATGAACAGGTCTTTTTGTTTGAACACTGAACTATAAAATCTGTATCTTTCTTTTATCTTTTCTTTCTTCTTTTTTTTTGTGGGTGGGGCAGGATTTCTCTTTGTGGCCCAGGCTAAAATATGATGGCGTCATCCCATCTCACTGCAACCTCAAACTCCCTGGCTCAAGGTTTCCATCCTGAGTGGCTGGGACACAGGCATGCACCATCATGCCCATCTAATATTTATATTTGGGGAGAAGACCAGGTCTCATCATCCAACTAGTCCTTAACTCCTGGTCTCAGTCAATCTTGCCTCAGCCTCCCAAAGTGCTAGATTAAATGTGTGAGATACCATGCCAGCCATTACTTATCTTTAAGTTATTTAAAAGCACTGAAGAGAAAAATGAATGAAAAATAGAAATACTACATTTGGTAAAACTGGAAGACAGAGCAGGAGATATTTGCAAAGGTGGCTCTCAGTAGAGCTCACGCAGTGGAGGAAACAGAAAGAAGGCAGCAAATGATGCCTAGGGAGGCCGTCTGGGCCACCACTCAGGGAAAGAACTGGCAAAAACACAACTCAAAGATGAGGACTGCACTGGGTGATAAACCCTAGACGTTCAGCAACAGAAGCAGTGACACATCTGCCATGACAGAAGTGGGATTAAATGAGCAATCGTATGGACCATCCGGACGTGCAAGTATTGCCCTGTCTGTTGCAACACAGAATTGAGAAAAGGCTCATTGATAACTATATCCACTTCATGGAAGAAATGTCACACCCAGAACTCTTGATCATAAAAAGAATTTCAACCTATTCTTTTCTCTCTCTGACACACACTCCTGGTAAATATTTGGTGCAGGGAAAGTTCACCTTCTGCAGTAATAAATGATACATCAAGGCATCAGCATAGGATATCAGCAAAGACAAAACTGAAAGAAAAAGAGGATGATTTTTCTCACTATAAGTTTAAAAATATAATAAATTAACTCTTCTATAGATAAGGGTACAGAGCAAAAATGTAAAATCTCTGGGAAGTTATATCAAGACAGTAGAAAATTATTAGCTTGTAGAGCTTAGAAAAGAAGTATAGGAAACACCCCCAAATTATTAAACAAATTAAGCTAAATTGAAGAAACATCATCAAAAAAGTTGATTAGTCTTAAAACAAAGACTAGAGTGGAAAAAGTAAATAAAATTGAGTAGAAAAATATGTTAATATAATAATTATACCAATTAACAAGGATTTGGAAGTAACATGTGTAATTGCAATCCTCTATGTAGAAATAGAAATAATGACACAGAACAAATATTTAAGGATGTAAATTATTAATGATATTTGAGATTAAAAATCATGAATTTACAAACAGAAAGAGCATGCTGTGCTGTAGAAAATAACCAAGAGAAGTTAACAGTAAGACACAGTGCAGAAAAGTTATACACCTTGTAATATATAAGAATTTACTGGGAAACCAGATGCAAACACAGAACAGATTGACATATAAACCACACCATTTCCACTTCTCCACAGCCATCTTTTATGCAGGCAGACAGGAGAAAAATCCCTACAAAATGCTACAGGAAAGAGAGTGAACTCAAAGATTGTGTATCTAACCAACTGTCAATCAAGTATGAAAGTAATAGTATAGTTTTTGTGTTTTAAATATTTTTGTTTTATTTATTACTTAAAATTTTATCTTGTAATTTTTTCCCAGAAGAATAATTTGATAAATATTCGTACATATCCTCCACTTGACTTCAATAATTCAATAATATTGAATATCCTCCTCTTGAATTCAACAATTGTTAGCTTTTAGGGCATATTTCCGTGATCTGAGCCTCATCTTATGATTCCCTAACTTCTGTCCTCTCCCTTTTCATATCCTCTCATCTACCCTCCCTGTCTCCCTCTCTCTTTCCTTTATATATACATGTGTTTGTGTGTTCTACACACAACACACACACAATCTATTTTGAGATTATCACACCTAATACAAACAAAATTTCATAATTTCATTTAGTGTCCAATCTATATTAAAAGTTTCTAAGTTATCACAAGAACAGTTTTAAAGGGTTTGTGTGTCCACACACACACACCAGGGTGAGTGGGGGAGGGGCCCATGATATAAACTAGGTTGACGCTTCACAATTAGTGATTTTTGTGTGTTTAGTCCCTTGTAGTAATAAAATATCCCTAGCTTTAAAACACTTTCTTTGATAGCATTCACTTTTGAGGCATTGACTTATATATTTTCCTCAAACTTGAGATGATGTGATTGTTTTCTTTTTGTGTTGTTTAACCTGTTCCTTTATCATTTCTATTTTCTGGAAACTAGAAATTGGGTTTAGAGGCTAACCATACAGTTTTGAAGTTGCACAAACTTAGAGGATATATGCCCCTTGAGTTCTTCTTGATAGATTTATTGCAGACAAGCTCATCAAGAGTGGATGGGAAAAATTACAGCAAAAGAATCAGTGATGGTCATTGGACTTTTTTAGTAGTACTAGCAGAGGCTAAGTCATTTGTTGTAATAAAATGACAACAAATTTAGTGATCTTCATTGGATCTTTATTTCGTTCTGTTTCTGTTTGCATGGAATGATTCAGATGTAAGTGGTCCAGGGCTGGCACAGTGACTATACTCTGGGAAGCTGTTTAGGTACCTAGGTTCTAATGACTCTCAGAATATAGTCATCATTTACATGGTTTAGGGTACAATACATACTACCAGAAGAATATGGAAAGCAAGACAAAGCAGCATCTTTACAATATCCGTGTCACTGTGGTTAAAATTCTATGTCATGACTTTAGTTGGGGATATATAAGTAGCCGTAAAAGAGACTAGAAATTTCAGCTTATGATTTGGTCACCATTAGCCCAAATGAAAGGAAATCATTATTGAAATAGAAAATAAGGATGTTATTGGCAGGTCACTGTAAAACCCTTTTGTAATTTAAATGTACTAATAACACAAAAATATGGGTATGGGGTGACAGAATAGAATTTATATGCCAACTTCCTTGACAATGGAGAAAACAAAATTTAGGAAATAAGAGAACCCAAAGCAGGATGTAGAGTGAGCGTTCCGATTTCCTCATTGCTATTAACTGGACAGCAAAGGAAGTAATTTAAGCTTATGAATCAAGAAATGGATGTATAAGGAAGAATACATGGTAAAAATTAAAGTAATATGGTAAATATTAAAATTGACTATATTGACTAAAAATGGGAATGAAGGCAAGAAGGTAAGGGGAATGGGAAACACTAAGTGATTGTAGTATGGAGTTAGGATATATTGTCTGATAAAGTGGCATATTAACTATAGTAAATAAGATTATACACTGTTATAAGCATGAACACCAGAACATACAAACTTTAAAATATGACATAATGAAATGTTTTTAAAACAATGAGATAAGAAAGAATAGCACAAATTAAAATGACAATTAAAACTAGATATAATCATAATATTTATAAGTAGAATGATAATAGCAATAATAATAATAAGTAACTAGACACATCAATGAAGAAGTATTTTTAGAGCAAAATTTTGTACCATGCTTTTCACAAAAGAATTGACTTCCAAAGTAGAAAGTTTGATCTGACTGCGAAGATATATTTTTAAAAGTTTTAAACATGAAGTTATGGGCAAATATGCCAGAAAAATCCAAAATATCCCGAAACAAAACAAAAAGAAGCTGAGTTGTGACTTCGCTTTTTGTCAAGTGTAAATTCAGATACTTAAGAAATTAATTGAGACAAAGAACAGAAATTCTAAACTGTGCAATTAATACTGGAGCAGACCTAGCAATTATGAATGTCTGTGAATGAACAAACCTAATATCACAGTGCATAAAATAAAAATTACATGAGTTACAAGGAAAAATGATTAGGTATTATTACCAGTGAAAAATTTTAATCATTGTTTCCAGTCCACTATAGATGTAAGCAAAAAACATATAAGGATATCTAAATGGCACAATTAATCTTTGAAATATATCACACATTTTAAAAACAGGCCATGCATAAGCTTCAAGGGATATTTTAATTTCAAAAGCACCAATTTAAGGAAATATCAAAATATTGCACATGGAGAACAAAATGAAATATTTGAAAATTGATAAAATATACAGAAAGTTACTACTTGCTATAAATAAAAGGTAAATAATAACCAAAACTTTTCCTTCAATTTGCTTTCAGAGAAAATATAATCCTAAATTGGAGAACATTCCCAAGCATACCCTGAAAAAATATAAAAAAAGGCAACATACTGAATATAAATAAGGGAGTAGCTCTCTAGCAGATTGTATAGAAAGGTTCATATCTTTAAATGATTATATCAGTGAATAAAAATAATACAAATCAAGTCAGGATTCAACTGGAAATGCAGGAAAGTAAAATAAAATAGACAATGGAATTATTAACAAGGTATTAATAAAGATAAAAGAGCAGAAATTAAGAATTTAGAACATATGGTAATAAAGTAGATCCAATAAATAGATGAAAAACTTTGTTTACCGAAAAAAAAAATAACTACAAATATAGAAAATTAATAAGCTCATGAAATATTATTTTGATCACCTCAATCCAAAGATGTTAGAAAGTATTAATAAACTTATTTTTGGTAGGAAAATAGAATTAACCAAAGCTAACTAAGTAAGGTAGAGAAGTAATTTACTTGAAGTAAGAAATGTGTATGTACAGACCAATCGTTATTGAAGACAAAGAGAACGATTTCTAAGAAATGTTTTACAAATGTCATGAGGCTATAGTAAATGTCACAGGAGAATTTACTGAAACCTTTAATAACCAAGATCTCCAGGGATATTTAAACTGCGATAAGACATAGCAAGTTATTCATTGAGTGAACATAATATTAATCAAAAAGAGTTATACAAGGAATCTGATCTCATTGTGAATATAGAAGCAAAATTCCTCAAGAAGCAGCAGCACATTAAGATAATTATATACTATTGCCAAGTGGTATTTATTTCAGAAATGAAAAGATAGTTCAATTATGACTTAAATGAATAGATCTAAGGAGAAATGTCATATCATTTCCATAAATGTTAAAAAGCATTTTCTTTTAAAAATTCAGTATCTGTTCTTGACATAACTCTTAAAAATAAAATTGGAATAGATTGATACAATTTCAAAAAGATCAAATAAGTAGCTCAAAGCAAAGAGATAGAACAATGCTTGTTGGAAAAAGTTTAGAGGCATTCTTCTGCAGGCCAGGAACAATGTATATGCCTCCAGGGTCACCGTGATTAAATAAGTTGGGTCTGGAGAAGCTAACCAACCTATTTAGACAAAAGAATGAAATTACATGGAGGCACCTGTGGCTCAAAGCAGTAAGGCGCTGGCCTCATATGCTGGAGGTGGTGGGTTCAAACCCAGCCCTGGCCCAAAAAAAAAAAAAAAAAAAAAAAGAATGCAATTATAAATATTGGGGAAAAGATGAAGGTATCACTATTTGAAGATGGCCTGATTATGTGTTACAGGTGTCTCCAAAGTTGCCCCTGAAGTTCCCATACATAGAGAAAATTGTAGCCAAACATAGCTTTGTTTATAAAATATTCATTACAAAATTTTACAAAATATTTAAAAAATATTCTCTATATGTTGGTAACCTCTTCGTAAAATTTTATAATGCATATTTTATAAATAAAAGTACATTTAGCTACAATATCTCATTTTCCCTGAGTATAGTTGAAAGAACCAGACCAGCACCATCTTAGGAGTTAAGTTTCGCTCCCCCTGCCATTTCACTCAGTAAGTTTCATTCTCCAGGCAAGCCCAGGCAATTCCCCGAAATCATGAGACAATTGCCCACCAATCAAAGACCCCCCCCACCTAACCAATCCAGAAGCGCCCCCTTTGTTTCAGGTTGTGCACGCCCACCCACTGCCCAGGACCATAAAAACCTCCTGCCCCAGAGCTTGGGGCTCCTGGCTCGGATCCGTTGTAGCAGAGTCCCTGGGAGCCCACGTTCGAACTTGCAATCAAAGGCCCTTTTGCTTTTGCATCAGACTCAGCTCCTTGGTGCTCTTTGTGGGGGATTTCAAGATCTGGGCACAACATAGTGACTTCAGGGAAACTTTGGGGACACCCTTTATAATCTGAGAAAACTCAGATTATCAACTAAAAAACCATTATTAATGGGAGTATTAATGAAGGGGTGAGATACAAAATAAATATGTAATAATAGCTTCACTTACATAAAAAATAAGGCAGATGATATAATGGAATAAAAGACCTTATTTACATTAAGCATAATAAAAGATAGAATGTCTTGTATATTCATTTTTTTAATGGCTGCTATAAACAATTACTACAAACTTAGTAGCTTAAAACAACACAAATCAATTATTTTCCAGTTCTGGATGTCAGAAGTCCAAAATGGTGCTCCCTGAGTTGGAATCAAAGGGTCAGCTGGACTGTTCTCCTTCTGGAGGCTTTAGGGGAAAATGCCTTCCTTACCTTTTACAGCTTCTGAAAGCTGCCTACATTCCTTGGCTCTTGCCTCTTTTCCTCATCGTTAAAGCCTCTGACTTTAAACTGAGCTCTTTTTGCACCACTAACTCTGATTCTCCCTTCTCTGCCTCCTTTTTCCACTTTCAAGTAGGTCTGTGATTACATTGATCCAACCTAGATCATCCAAGATATCTCTACATCTCAAAGTCAAAACTGATTAGCAATTTTAATTCCATTAGCAACCTTCACTCCCCATTGCCACTCCAACTAATATAGTTTGAACTTTAAGAGTTGGACATCTTTGGGGTGGAAGGACATTGTGCCTACCACATCTAGGAATAAATTTAACAATAAAAGTGCAACATTTGTTACAAGAAGATGCTAAGGTGATTTGGAAAGCTACAAATGAATGCTTGAACAAATAAAGGCATACTACTTTTTTGGATAAGGAGAGATAGCATGTATTTCAATCAGAAGAAACAATGTCATCAGGATATAAATTATTCCTAAATTAATCTACACTTTAGTGCAATCCAAGTTTTATATAAAAAGTAAACTAAGAGAATGACTTTGGAAATAGACACGCTGATTATAAAATACATGTGAAAACCCAAAATAAGCATGAATAATTAAGGAAATTCTAAAAAGGAAGAGTACCGGGGTTGTTTACAGATGTTAAAGGATGTTAATAATTAAAACAGTGTGATACTGCTCATGAATAAACAAACACATCAGTGGAACCATATTAAAAGTCTAGGAATAAATCCCAAACATATGAGTTACAAAATGATAAACATGGCATCTTAGACAGTGGCGAAACCTTATTAAAGCCAAATCATATTGCGACGACTGGTAGCAATCTGGGCTAAAATAAATTTTTCTCCAAGCCCAACCTTTACCAGAGTATATTCCAAATAAACAAAAACACTTAAAGATAAAAAGAAAACTTTAAAGTACTATAGGAATGGGTGAAAGTGTTATAATTTCAGATTAGGAAAAGACCTTCTAACTACAACCCAAAACTCACATGACATAAGAGAAATGGTTGAAACTTTTAATTACTTAAACATAATAACAGCAAAATGAACAACAACAACAACAAAACCCTAAAGGCAAAATTTATCATAAGTAAATTCAAAACTCAGATTTAGTAAATCTATTTGTAACTCTGACAAAATTCTAATTTCATTCATATGTAAAACAGTTCTACAAATAAAAAAATCAATATCAACAAATAAATAGGAAAAAATTAAAAGGTTATGAAAATATAGGGCAACACCCTTCACTCAGTGGGTAGGGTGCTGGCCACATACAAGGAAGCTGGCAGGTTCAAACCTGGCCCAGGCCAGCTAAAATCAACAATGACAACTGCAACAACAAAAACAAATAGCTGGGAATTGTGGCAAGTGCCTGTAGTCCTGGCTGCTTGGGAGGCTGAGGCAAGAGAATCACTGAAGCCCAACAGTTTGAGATTGCTGTGAGCTGTGATGTTACGGCACTCTACTGAGGGCGACATAGTGAGACTCTGTCTCAAAAATAAAAAAAAAGTTATGAGTATATAGCAAAGAAAAGGAAAGTCAGTTTAGACTTTTGATATGGGTAAAGATTCTTCAATAAACTCAGTAAGAGAAACAATCAGAACATTTACAATGAGATACCATTTGTCACATTTCATGTCACCACACATCCAGAAGGTTAATAGCCAATTCTGTGGTGAGTGTGAGAAACATAGTCACTCTCCCTTTATTGCTTGTGGGGATATAAATGAGCACAATCCCGTGAGGGATAATGTCTATCAAAATTACACAGCACATACCTTAATACCCTGCAATCCCACCCCTACAACGTATTCAATTATATACAAAATGAAAAGATTGTTCATTGCAGAAATCTTTTTTTTCATAGCAAAATGTTATCCAAAACCTAAATCATCGTTGACTGGTGGACTGGTCAATTTAATTATAGCACATCAAACGATGGCTACTGTGGAGGAATAAAGCAGAATGAGGACGGTCTTTCTGTGCGGATGTGTAAAGACCTCAATGATTTAAACAGTGAGCAGAACAATGTGGATAATATTGAGGTATTACTGGTGCAAAAAAGAGGGAACGAAGAGCGCATATGTAACAGCTAACGGACAAAGCACTTGCTATCCTCTCTGCTCACAGTCACTCTTTAAGCAGGCACCGTCATTCTCCTTCCTAGATTGTCAGCAGCAGACCTGACTTGTTTCCTGCTCCATCCTCAGCACCCAGCCAGACATGCTGGGTGCCTTCTAAATATTTGCTAACTAAATGAAGGTAAGATTCCTTCTTAGAAGAAGAAAAAACTGAGTCTTGGGTAGGTTCCGTAACTTGACGCACATCACACAACCAACAGGTGCAGGAGCCTCACCTCTGGATACGTCTCTGGAAGTTGGCGCTCCCACTCCCTCCCTCTTACAAACTCATCTCATTCTTATCTATGAAGAGAAGAATGGGGCAGGGTTTAGGGCCATATGTCGGATGTTTTACTACAGGAATTTTCATGTGTTTTGAATTTTAAAAAATAGAGGATATCATATACTCCAAATATACATTATAATTATAACCCATAAACAGGAATGCCCACATATAAAAATACCTGAGACAAGCACAAAATTCTTTTAAAATATAATATAAATAAATTGTATACCTAGGTGGTTAACACTGTTAAATCCATTCTATAAATCTATGGTTGCTACTGTTACAAACATCATGATTCTTGAAATACATCTAAAAAAACTTGTGATTTGAAAATATTAGACTGGGCAAAAATTCAAATACAACCACAAAATCTAGGGGTGGAAAATAGCAAGAAAGAGAAGCACTGTGCTTACTTTCATTTCTATGTGTCTCACATAGGGTGGTCTCTCTGGACAATTTTCTGAAGATGGTACATTGATAAATTGGCACTGACCCATCTTTTTAAAAAAAATTTTTTTTGCAGTTTTAGGCCAGGGCCAGGTTTGAACTCGCCACCTCTGGTATATGGGGCCAGCACCCTGCTCCTTGAGCCACAGGCACCGCCCCGACCCATCTTATTTAAAAGTGTAAATACAGTCTCTAACAGTATTAAAAAGTCATTACTCATGTAGGCAAGAAAAAAACGAACTATAACAAAATACACGTGGAAGGAATTAATCAATAAGTAAATCCCAGTCCATGTTAATAAAATGTCCAAAACGACTTAGAAAACTTAAAATTTGGGGCAGAGATACAATCAGCAAATGTAAATAAAAAGATTTATCATATTGAAATTACATTAAATGTTTTAAAAATATTCATTTAATGAGAACAGGATCCTTTTAAAAATGTTTAAAACTGAAGGACTTCCTAGCGTTCACATAACAGACCTAACACTGGAACAGCTGAAGAAAATATCACACGAACTAGTGAGAAACATAGGGAACAGCAACAGGAGGAAGAGAATTTAAGAAAACCATGGTTTGCCATCACAATATCATGTATGCAAAAGTTGCCCCTACCTAAAGGTCTAAAGGCTATGAGGAAAGACTGATGGATTCTATCCAATACATAAACAAATACTAAAAGTTATAATCTGCAAACAGGGAATAGTCTTTATAAATGGCCCCTGAAACATTTTGCAAAAAATGAAATCACATATTAGCCAGAAAGAAGTCTTCATCCTATTCCAAAGAGGAAAAGTACTTCACATCATATTATGAAACCACAATTTAGTAAAATAAATGTCAAATTTAGAAGCAAAAGCCAAAGTATTTGGCATTTTAATTCCATTCTTTTCTAGCATTCTTGTGGCAAAAAGAACTTAAAACCCACAACTACAGAATATTTTTCAAATAGTGATAATAGCATGAGCTCAAGTATTTTTATTGCAAAAAAATTTTAACAAATTAAACGTTCAAATCTGTAAGTTATGTAAAGCAACACAAAAAAACACAAGGAACACAGAAGAAAAATAAACAAAATTAATGAAGATGAAAACAAAAATAAATGAATTCGGGAACAGAAAAATGATAGAATTGCCAGCAGCTTAATCTTAGAGAAAATAAAAGAATTTGAACCATTGACTCGCCTATTTAAAGGGAAGAAAAAAACATAGCACAAATAGGAAAACATTAGAAATGAGAAAGGAAAAAATAAATGCTGATGAAATTAAAGATTTTAAAATGATATTTTATTGCTTCACTCCACTTCCTGTAATAAATTGACAAACCTAGATAAATAGATTATATTCTAGAAATGAAACTATTTAAAATGGACCTATGGGGCAGAAGAAAATAAGAAACACAGAAATTCAAGGAACCAGAGGCAAAAACTCACAAATTTATCTAAAAGTTATACTTAAAAAAAAAAATCACCTCCCTTTGATAATCGCACGGTTAAACTTTATCACAACATAGAACATCTAATTTCCATGTGAAAAAAATGGTTACATCAAAAGAACCAAGAACAAGTTTTGCTTTCCATTTTCTGTTATAAATCCATGTGACCATGACAAGAAGACTTGGCAAATATAGCACAAACCTAAGGACTAGCATCTAAAAGCACACAAAATAAAGCAACCTATGAAAAATAACTGCAATCTGACTCCATTGGGGTTTATTCCAAAGGCTGAAAATATGATTTAAGATGAGGAAATTTATTAGTATAATTTTCTGTAGTGAAGTGAAAGGATGGAAACCATGTAATTATCTTGATAGAGAAAAAAAGGCTTTGAAATAATTTCATCTTTTTTCTTGATGAAAGTATATATATTCACTATATTTAGTGAGAACTCTAAACACTTCAAACTTTCTTGGAAACAAAAAAACTCAAAAACTTCAAACAAGACTTCAAAGGTCTTTGTTAAGCCTCTAAAGCTAATTCCCAGTTTACAGGACATAAAAAAAAAAAAAAAAAAAAAAGTGTAAAGGAGGACATTAAACCATATCTAGAAATAATAATCAGATACATTCAGATTTGGAGAAGATATGAAAGTCAGTTTTTATACAGGTGTGAATATAGAGATGTGGATGTGTGCATATGTGTGTGTGTATAGAGAGTGAGTGAGAGGGAGAGATATTATATCCTTTTCAAGTGGTCAGTGATGAAACATTGTTGAAAACAAGAGAATGTTATTGCCTTATCATCATTAGTTTTCACATTTTCTTGCCGGTGGCTAGCTGATCCAATTAACCAAAATAAGAAAGAAAAAGGCAAACAATTTTAAAAGAAGAGAGAAATAAAAGATTTTATTTTGGGAGATTGTATGAAAGACAAGAAATAAAATAAGGTTGACTCCCTATGGGCTTACAAACTAGAAAACTGCATGGAAAGCACCTGTACCTGAGATGGTGGTCAGATGTTCATTGTCAGCTGCAATTGCAAAGCTTGGATTCCAGCATGCACACCCCACCATTAGTGGAACTAGCATTTCCTTAAGCATGTGGGTTAAGGATGTATAGCTTGAGGTCTGGTCTCCCTCTTCCAGAATCTGAGGCTGAATTCTGAGGTCCCACTGCTTTGCCCTGGAATATAAAAGGCAATGAGACCATCTACCTGATACCCTTCTGGCTCTGGAATCCCCTCAATAAAAATTATACTAACAGTTTTGGTGGAAATTTAAGGCAATCAACTAAAAATGAAACTATATAAATAACAATAAAGTTTAAAGAGTTTTTAAGTTATTATTTAAAGAACTTATTATATAAACCATCATCAGAAATAAAATGAAAATCAATATCCATGCACTAATATAAACATGCAGCTTGTGAAAATGAAATGCAATGCAGATAAGACACAGTGGTCATCTCTGAGGAGAGTCCAGCACCCCAGAATCAATCGTCATCTCACCAGCCACAGACGTCATCCACAAATGCAGGAAAGAAACAGGACGTGACTGGACAAGGAACATGTGAGATGCAAGAGGCCAGACTAAGGGGAATCTTGATAACACCAGCTCTTGTCTACACTGTGAGTCTACCGGGCCGTACCCATCTCCCTCCCAACCCTCACGCAAAGTTCCCATCTTGGATATAAACTGGGTTTGGAGAAATGAAGACTGAAAAACCAGTGAATGAATGAACATTATTTTTCCCTGAATAGTCTGAGCACAAACTACATGTACTAAAAGATGTTCAAAACTGCCAAAGCAGACTACAAACCCATATAAAAAAGGGCTGAGAATGAGCAGCGCATCAGATTGGACATAATTACTTGTTTCATTCTTGCAAATTAACTGGTGGGGGCACATGAAAAAGACCACACCAGAGTCGCTGAACAACGTAAGTGAATCTAAATTTTCTTGAACATCTGGTTCAGACAGTGAGTTAAGCTTTTTACCAGACATATGGAGAGAGGCAGATTTTTAAAAAGACACAGACAAAATATAAAAGGAAATAATAAATACCGAAATTTAAGCATGACCTTTTTTCATAATTAGTTAGGTTTTTAGAGACCTTTCTCTTCTTATTTTCCACATACCTTTTTTTTTGCTTTGCTTTCCAATGTTGATTATTTTGGCAATGATGAAAAGTAAATAGACAAATTAGCACAAACATTAAAAACGGAAAAAGTAATCATTTTTGAGACGTGCTATATGACAGAGAGTATACCAAGTCCTTAAAATTGCTGTTAATTCATTTAATCTTCCCATCCTCTTCAAGAATTATCTTGTTACTTGCATTTTATAGAATTGAGGCTTGGTCAGTAAGTTGACCATTGTTGTAAAGCTAGGTCATGGGAATCAAAGACTGAAAGTGAGGCAGTCCAGCTTCATAGCGTGTGAGTTTACCTCATGTGGCGTAGTTTCCCCTATGGTACCATAGATCCCCGTTATATGAAGTCCACCTGGCTCTTGCCTCTCTCACCATTTCTATGGGAAAAACTGAAATAGGAAGAAACTTGAAAATTCTTGTCAAAAATTGGATGAAATTTCCTACTTGTCTCATTTGGAACTCTCTAATGTATTTTACATGTTGGGGGAATTATCCAAAATATTCCCACTTTAGGGAATTCTCACTTTAGGGAAAGTATCTGTGTACAAATTTGAGAGGAAGGGAGAACCTAATATCCCATATGTTTTTCTTTATCTACCAAATGTAATTTCTAGTATTTCATAACATTATAAAACATCAAAACCATGAGAAAGATACCATCTAGTCTACCATAATCACTTTGAATTATGTTAAAATTTAACAGTGCCTACAGCATTGCTAGTAACATATTAGACACATAATATGATTTGTTGCTATTATATAAGTAACTCTCGTCCTTTGTACTGATTATTTATTATCATGGATCTTTCTGGCCTCTTATTATTTAGTGGTTTGCTTAAACAGTTTATTCATTGACCATCCATGCTGTAACCGTAATCATAAGGGATAAAAAACAAAAACAAAAACAAAACCTGAGCTGTGTGCGGTGGGGGCAAACCTGTAATCCTAGATACTTGGGAGATTGAGGTGGGAGAATTACTAGATCCCAGAAGTTCAAGATCAAGCCTGTGCAACACAGCAAGACCCCATCTCAAAAAAAAAAAAAAAAAAAAAAAAAAAATGACCTACTATTCAAAATACACAATACTTTAGTGCAGAAAGCGTTGTCCTGGGAGAGATCCTTTTTGGTTGGAGAATAAAGAAAACTTCATGAAGAAAGTCACATTTAAACTGAGTCCTTCAATACACGTAGGATTTCAAGAAGAAGAACCAGGAGAACCCATGCTTGAATCTGCAGAAGGGATTGGGAAATAATACTCTCAAAGAGTTGAGTAATCTTTTTTGGTTGTAATGAAAGTAGACAGGTAGAATGAGATAAGGCTAAAAACTTAGACTGGAACCCAGTGTTGAATATCCTCACATGTCTTATGAGGACATTTGCACTTTATTTGTTGTACATTCTAAATATATATCGATTGATATTTTATTTGTCAATCCTACTGCAATAAATGGAGGAAAAAACTTACAATTCTTGTGGGTTTTAAGACAGAAGAATGAGACCATGTGCCAGGGAATGGAGGGAACTAGAAGCTCTAAAAGGCAAGGATATTTGAGCTCCCTCAGAGCTTTCAAAAGACACGCAGCCTGATGATTCCTTTGGCTTTAGACCTGAAAAACTCATTCTGAACTTCTGACTTCCAGAACTGTAAGATAAAAAACATGTTATTTTAAAGTCACTCAGTTTCTGGCAACTGTTTTTACCAGCAGTGATGGAAAACAATCATGGGTAAGATCTTTGATGTGCAGGATTCTGACATAGTAATCTAATCATTTGTGTTAGTAATCAAAATATGAAATAGGTTCCCAGTGATAATTGTGGGGGGTTAAATGAGTGGTAACCTGAATATCTCCTGAATCTAGCTTAACTGTAGTTATGGTTCTAAAAATTCGGTATTATAAAGTCATACATGTTTATATCATCAAATATGAGACAGGTTACAACCCTGCAAATTAATCTCAATGACAAATTACAAAGAAAAAATTGAGCAAGTGTGTGTGTGTCAGTGGTCAATATAAATCTATTTTAATAGAATTATATGTTGTGATGCTCAGAGCACTTTAGCAAATTCATTGGATGCTTTTAAAAAGACAATTATGAAATAGGATTTTGTCCTCCATGCATCGACTCTGTAGATAGAATAGGTACAGAATTATCTATAGACTATCTGTAGAATAAATACAGATAACATGTGACAGAATAAAAGAAGTCTTAAAATACAACCAGATAACATGATGAATGTACTAAGAAGAAAAACTTCATATGCTTGGTGGAAACAAGCTTGGCTTCATAGAGTAGTAATCTTGTATTTAGTGAAAGATAATTGCTATAATTTGGACAAAGGTGGGTTCTCCTATAAAGTAGTATAGGGAAACTGTGGTGTAAAGCACAATTACTGACACAGAGGTAGTTCAGGGCATAAAGACAAGTGAGATATTCTGTTTTCGTTGTATCTTGTAGAGCCAAAAAAAGTTACATTCTATGTTGGGAAGTTTAAGTCAGACTGTGCTGTACCATGCCAAGCAGGTAAAAATTATTTCCTATAGCCGGTGGGGATATACTGAAGATATTTGCACAGGCTACTGCTACGATTATAGCTGTATCTAAAAGGATTCTGTGGACAAGTGTAAGTGAGAGAGATTAGAAGTAAATAGACCTTTTAAGAGGCTATTACAATTTTCAAACAGGAATTCATAAGTAATGCTGTAAGTAGCCTGGCCTCTTCCATTAACACCCTCTACATTACACTGTCTGGCATGCTGATTCGGTACTTGATCAATTCTTCGGTGCGTTCTCTTACCCACCCTTTGTGAAAATTTTCTTCGTAAGATGCACATTACTTATAACCTGTTCAATTTAATCTTAAAAGCTAAGAAGCAGCTAAAAGAAAATGTAATTTCAAATATCCTAAAGTTAAGGCTAATGAACCATGGTCTTGTCATTGTAAACTCAGGCTTATTAAGCAGCCAGTGAAGGGGTATGAACTCTTATAACTTTAGAATATACATTAACCCAAAGCCAAGCATCTGCAATCATAAGGAACCAGGATCTTAATATTATAAGAATGAAAAAAAGTATGCTTTGCTGTAGAAAATACACCTGTGCCACATTACAATCTCCATGAATAAAGAGAAGATGGTGTTTTAAAGTATTAATGGGGAATTTGAACTTTCTTATAAAACTTAGAGAACTCAAATTAATCCACATGAAAAAAGCCAACAATCAATGGGCAAGAGACATGAATAGGACCTTCTCTAAAGATGACAGATGAATGGCTAACAAACATATGAAAAAAAGTTCATCATCCTTATCTATTAGAGAAATGCAAATTAAAACAACCCTGAGATACCATCTAACCCCAGTGAGAATGGCCCACATCACAAAATCTCAAAACTGCAGATGCTAGTGTGGATGTGGAGAGAAGGGAACACTTTTACACTGCTGGTGGGACTGCAAACTAGTACAACCTTTCTGGAAGGAAGTATGGAGAAACCTCAAAGCACTCAAGCTAGACCTCCCATTTGATCCTGCAATCCCATTACTGGGGATCTAACCAGAAGGAAAAAAAATCCTTTATCATTAAGAATACTTGTACTAGACTGTTTACTGCAGCTCAATTTACAATCGCCAAAATGTGGAAACAGCCTAAATGCCCACCAACCCAGGAATGGATTAACAAGCTGTGATATATGTATACCATGGAATACTATTCAGCTATTAAAAAAATGGAGACTTTACATCCTTCGTATTAACCTGGATGAAAGTGGAAGACATTATTCTTAGTAAAGCATCACAAGAATGAAGAAGCATGAATCCTGTGTACTCAATTTTGATATTAGGACAATTAATAACAATTAAGGTTATGGGGGAGGAGGAAAAGCAGAAAGAGGGACGGAGGGATGGGGGTAGGGCCTTGGGGTGTGCCACACTCTCTGGGGGCAAGACATGATTGCAAGAGGGACTTTACCTAACAATTGCAATCAGTGTAACCTGGTTTATTGTACCCTCAATGAATCCCCAACAATTAAAAAAAAAAAAAAAGAAAAAAGAATCCCTATCCAATAAATGGTGCTGGGAAAACTGGATAACCATACATAAAAGACTGAAACTGGACCCGCACCTTTCACCACTTATAAAAATTGATTTAAGATGGGAAAAAGATTTAAATCTAAGGCATGAAACAATAAAAAACCTCAAAGAAAGTGTGGGGAAAACACTTGAAGATGTTGGCCTGGGGAAAGATTTTATGAAGAAGACTTCCATGGCAATTGCAACAACAACAAAAATAAATTAATTATTAATTTATTAAATTAATTAAACTGGAAATCTTCTGTACAGATACAGAGGCAACAACCAAAGCAAACAGACAACCTTCAGAATGGAAAAATATATTTCCATATTAGGAATCAGACAAAGACTTGATAACTAGGATCTACAGAGAACTCAAATTAATCAATAACAACAAAAAAGACCCAACAAGATCAAATATCTCTGGGCAAGAGACATGAATAGAACCTTGTCTAAGAAATAGACAAATGGCTAACATATGAAAAAATGCTCATTGTCCTTAATCATCAGAGAAATGCAAATCAAACCACCCTGAGATATTACCTAACCCCAGTGAGAATGGCCCACATCACAAAGTCTCAAAGCTGCAAATGCAGGTGTGGATGTGGAGGGAAGGGAACATTTTTACACTGTTGATAGGACTACAAACTCAGCCTGTTGGGAAAGAAATACGGAGAACGCTCAAAGATCTCAAATTAGATCTCCCATTTGACCCCACAATCCCACTGCTAGGCATCTACCCAGAAGAAAAAAAATCATTTTACCATAAAGGACATTTGCACTACACTGTTTATTGCAGCTCAACTTACAATCACCAGTACATGGAAACAATCTAAATGTCCATCAACTCAGGAAGGGATTAACTAATTGTGGTACATGCACACCATGGAATACTATTCAGACATAAAAAGATGGTGACTTCACATCTTTTGAAATATCCTTGATAGGGTTGGAACACATTCTTGTTCACTACAGTATCACAAGAATGGAAAAGCAAATATCCAATGTACTCAATAGGAATATGAAGCCCGTATACGATCCAATGCCTGCCCAAATAGGAGAAAAACTCATTTCAATTTAAGTTGGGGGGAAAAGGAACGAGGAAGAGGGAGGGAGTTGGGGTGCTCTCACTGAACGGGCACAATGGTAGCGTGTTTGTCACACCTTTTGTGTGTGGGACATAACCACAAGATGAACTTTACCTAACAAAACCAAATATTTTGACCTGGTTGTTTGTACCCTCATATTAACCTGAAATAAATTTTAAAAAATAACAAAACAAAACAACAAAAAAAAAAAAAATGGGGAAAGAAAAAAATTTTAAATTTTTAAAAATAAGAAAAGGACAGGCTTGGTGCCTGTAGTTCAGTGGTTAGAGTGCTGGCCACATACACCAGGGCTGGTGGGTTCAAACCACCCAGCCCGGGCCTGCTAAACAACAACAACTGCAACAAAAAAATAGCTGGGCATTGTGGCGGGCACCTGTAGATGTGTATCAAGACACTTTTGTACAGACCCATAATCTACTTTTTCTCATCCAATTTCTATTTGGGTTAATGAACTAGAGAAAATATGCACATATTGGCTTGATAACTCATTAAATAATTGTTAGTATCTCTATTTTACAGTTGAGGAGACTGAGGTACCAAGAAGTTAAATGATTTGCTCAATGCCCCTAAGCTTGTGTATAGAACTAGACCCAGATCTTTTAACTCCAAAACGGGGTTAAAGATCTGGGTCTAGTTCTAGAAATTGGATGGGAAAAAGTAGTACTCCTCTCAGTATATTATATATACTGAGGGTGGCGGGTTCGAACCCGGCCCCAGCCAAAATAATAGCCAGGCATTGTGGCCGGCGCCTATAGTCCCAGCTACTTGGGAGGGTGAGGCAAGAGAATCAGCTAAGCCCAAGAGCTGGAGGTTGCTGTGAGCTGTGATGTAACAGCACTCTATCGAGGGTGACAAAGTGAGACTCTGTCTCTTAAAAAAAAAAAAAAAGAAAAAAAGAAATTTTAACTCTGTCTAGCACAGTCCATGGAGCTTGGGTGACCATATAACCAAAAAAAAAAAAAAAGAAATTTTAACTCTGTCTAGCACAGTCTATGGAGCTTGGGTGACCATATAACCAAAAAGAGAACTAGTAGGAAGAACTAGTAGGAAGAACCCTAGGGTCACTGTTGCTGGTTTTTGAAAAGGTTCACAGAAAATATAGGAAGACTTTTTAAATGGAACTGCTTTTAAAGTCCATATTCCCCCACCCTATGCCCCACTTTGCATCCATGCTGCTTCTGACCACTGTTGAGCAGGAAACAAGGTTTTGGAGTTAAAAGATCTGGGTCTAGTTCTATACACAAGCTTAGGGATATTGAGCAAATCATTTAACTCCTTGGTACCTCAGTCTCCTCAACTGTAAAATAGAGGTACTAATAATTATTTAATAAGTTACAAATCCAATTATATACAGAAATGCTGTGCAACCTATATAGTATCACTTAAGTTTGCTATTTTTACTTAACTTTACTTAAAAGTAGTGGCAACCATCTGGCCATTTTCATTGCACCCACTCTGCCTCTGTATTTAGCCTTTGGTCAGAGGGCCAAATTGAAAAAGGAAAAATTGTCTTGAGATAAGGCAATAGATTGTAAACCCAGC